>JBAJNP010007415.1:0-22633 GCA_036877545.1 Yasuhikotakia modesta | reverse complement strand
TTGCAAAATCCTAAAGAGAAGTTGATAGATGCACTGCTCAGACAGTCTTATTGCAGGTGGCTTGAAAAATCACTTTCTGAGAACTTTCTAAGGACAAAGCCATTCGATTCACTTATACATCAAATAAAAGAATCAATGCTTTCTTCAAAGCGCAAGATGGCATCTTTATCCTGCGCCACAATCTATTCAAGATTCCTGACCTTTATTTGATGCTAAAAGTCTTGTGGTTTCAAAGCAGAGCATGTATGTTTTTTCAATACTCTTTTTATTATCTTATAAAGCTGAAGTCCACTGTTATCTTTCACAAAGAGGAGGTCAACCAGAGTTTTAACACAGTGGCTAAAGCATCAGAACTTGAAGTCTGTCATCTAGACATGATAAAACATAATCTTGGGGATTAACAACCACAGAATATGACTGTTTGTTAACCAATAATGAGATCAGAACCAAATCATATCACTCATTGGCCCCACTATCAGAAATTTTTGCCTGGTGGGTAATAAAATGAGTAAAGCAATTCTACTCAGATCATTTGCATTAAAATAAAGACAATAACTAGAAAATAGCACATTTTAAAGCTTTGGGGTCGACTCTTGCTACAACATGCACTATAATAACTATTTACAACACTGCATAGCAACGTGTTGTGAATCACCCAAGAACCACATAGCAACACTCAAATAATATTTGCAACCACATATCAACCATTTTAAATATAGCCACGTAATTTACCTCAAACAGAAAGAAAAGTTAGTAGTAAGAAGGTGATGAAGACATCAACAGATGAATTTGCTTCTGTGCTGTTTGAAGGTCATTTCTCTTCATTTATGTGAGAGAATAGTAGAGGTTTATAATAGTTTAACTCAAGACAACAAGAGGAAGTGTGTTTTGTCCCAGACACAATGAACAATCATTCAGTGTAAAACTTGATTTACAGTAAACGGCCCTCTGGGTTTCTGAAACAAGAAGTTTTAAACAAGAAGACCCACCATGGAATATGTTTTGTTGTTGTTTTGTAGTTTTGTGGCTTTTATTGCCTGCTTTTGGGCATCATTTTTGTGTATTTCTAAACCCTTCTAAACCGTTCACACATCTGTCAAAATTACTTAATGCATCAAACACTGACACAAAATGAAGAAAAAGTAGTTGAACCTAAATTTATAACAGTGCATGGATAAAGCACTTTTAAATGGAGGCTTTCAATATAAATAAAACATAATTTGCAGGATTTGCATGCAAGCTCCTCTCAAAAAATGAAAATAACAAAAGCAAAAATCTTAGAAACAATCTGGCAGATTAATATTCATCTCATATTCTACCATTTAAATCGCTGCACTTTATACACTTACTCAGTAATTGTGTTCTTGTTCTCTGCATTTAATCAGCAAATTTCCAATTACTGCTAGCGACACAATCAACTAAAATTACCCATCTCCCGCTATAAACAATTATCATGATTTCCACAACCCCGTCTGACTTTTTTCCTAACTCAGCCTAATGTGTAGTTACAAAAGCATTTTAGTCAGTGGCTGCTTTGAACTGCCTGAGAAAAATCTGAGTGGGTCCTGTGATGAGAAAAGTTCATAATTCAGTAGTCAGTAAATTTTAGAAGACTTTCTGTTTCGCAGTCACTTTGAATCAGTTTTGTCTGCAGATCTTGACCTATATATCTCAAAGATATCTTCTGTCTGCTTCTGACAGAAACCATGGGAATATTCTCTTCTGCCCCTCTTCAGCCACGCCCACCACGTGCCTCTTCCTCCAATGGCTGTCTAATGTCGAGTGACGCAAGATAAGCTCACAGTGTTTCAGTTGAGATTTCAGTTTCTCAAGAAGCACCTTTCAGATTTTTCCCACTTAAAAGTGACATTATTGATCGACTGCTGCAAAGTCTGTCCCCTGTGGGTTGAGTCATCCAATGAGCGGCTCAACATCGGCTGCTGGAAGATGGAGGAAAGAGTGTCTGACTGACTTGACCTCTTTGGCTCCAGACCGCACCACGCATTTCTCCTCCACGTTTGCTCTAGAAAAGCAAGGGATTAAAGACCCCTCGTCTCAGTTTGGGAACCTTTTGAAAGCCAAAAGTTCATGGTAGATCTTTGGCCTTTCTTAAACATATAGATATAAAAGACCCAAACAAATACACAAATGTCAAACGTTTCTCTAAGCGGAGGTGCTAAGGCACTCTGTCTCCTTCAGGGAGAAAATACACTCTTCATGACAGAACACGAGTGGTTCTCAAAGCAACATAAGCAGGAAATATAAAGTATTTATTCGTATTTTGTGGGATTTGATCTTGCCTCTGAGGTAAATCTACTGTTTTGTAAATGTTCATATGAACTTCCAGCCTGAACCTCAAGGCGGTGTAGATGTGGAAATTCATGTTTACATGCTAGTTCTTAGATGCAAATGCAAAGTGAAGGAGTTTGGCTTGCCCTGCAGTGATTTCTTCACCTCTGCTTCAAAATAGATTTCAGACACACATTATCATCCAACATTTAGATGTTGCGTATGTGGGAACTGCAAAGTCCCTGAGGAGCCTTGATGGAGGGCAAGCGTCAACACCTTCCGCTAGTAATTGAGTAATAAGTCAACGCAACAAAGCCCGTCGCAATTAAAGTAGCCGACCCCTTGCACCAAACTGATGGGTGATGCCGTCATTACAATCGCTAGCTGGAGGTTTTATGATTTGTTTTGGGATTTGAGCAATAATAGAAATGTTTACAGATTGTCATAGCTGCCCATTTCGACAGTATACTCCACCTGACAGCCTTTCTTTTTTCCTTACTCTCTCTCTTTCTTTCACCCGCCTCTGCAAATTGACAGCTCCTCTTTTCATTGAAAACCTGATCATGTCATTTCCCTCCCCATCTCTTCTTTCAGCAGTCGTAATAGCACCCATCTACAGGCCACACTGTACTGTCTCCTGCCTGTACAATGGAATAGTGGTGCACCTGGGGCCAACTACACTATCTCTGTCTGAGAACTTTCATCCTCTTTATTTTTCTCCCTCTGAGTCAGAACAAATGTTTCCCGCCTGAAACTTACTACTTGTGATGAACAGCGGATGTATTTTATCCCGTGGTTGATGCTAAATTGTTCTTCCGTCATTTGGCACCTGTCATCCGTAGCATATGGTGATAAAAACAACAATGATGAATCTTCTGGAGGTATTCAACCTTATGAAACAGCTAAACAATTGCAGTGAGGTGTAGTTTGCACCAGTGGTTCCCAGTGGTCGAAGTGTAAAAGAAATTTAATTGAAGGAGTGGCAAGCAAAATGAGTACCAATTTCTCCTTAAAAACAAACACCTGCTTTTGTGAATAATAATTGGGTAGTATTAATCATAGAGCAATGATTTTAAAAATGTTTAATTTTAAAATACATATTTTTAACAAAAGATATGTTTCATTAAATTAACTTGGAGCCATCAAAACAAAACACATGCATTAGTCAAGTATACACATGCACAAAATCTCACAATATGTGTATGTGTATATACATATATATATATATATATATATAATTAATTGTTTTTAAATATTTACATGGATAACAATTTTATTAAAGCAATAAGGCCCATGAAGTCACAGAATTTTGAACCACGTGCATCTAGCCTAACAACACCTCTTATCTGTTGTAAAAAAAATTAAAGTTTTGAAGACATTAAAAATATTATTTTAAAGTTTGTAAATTTTAAATGATTACTTCAATATTATATTCTCATGATAGGTTTTGCATAATACAGAACATTGGTAATCCAAGAGGGGATGGTGATTGTATAGAGGGGATGCATTTTTTCATCCCCCCCAATATCTCTCAATTTGAGCCCTGGTGGTTCCTAAATGGTTGATTGTAACCAAAAATTGATTGTTCTGAGTTGGAGGAGTGGGAAATAAGCATTTGAAAACAGAATAAATTATGCATTTACAGTAGCAAAAAATAGTTAGCAAAATACTAGCCAAACAAGTTCTTCACTCAAGCTCTGTGGTATTTTGAAGCAAAATCATCTCTGATGATGCCAAATGCCAACAGGACAAGCTGCATGACAAACATGAAGCGCAAAGATTGCATTGCGTTGACACTTATGCAACACTTATGTTCATCATAAAGCTAGTAATTTATGCAAATTAGCATAATGATCAAGGTGTGGATTAACTTCTGCAGTTCAGCTCAGGACACCAGAACTGGTTGAGGATTCCATCAACCATCTGGAAAAAAGTCCCAAAACTGGGGAAAGGCTAAACATATTCACCTCAACTGGTGATTATCAAGTCCATTTAAGTCTCATTATCGCTTTCATTATTTACATTTTCACACAATGTGTCTTCAACTCTAGGGAGTCTGTATTGGGAAAAGGTCATGTTTAATTAGATTTTAAACTTATCTCTTCTCTGGCCTCTGAACAATTACAGGGTGAGTGAGAGAAGCTATCAATGCCTATGACAATAAGGTATTATGCAAAAGTGAGGGAAGGGGGCCTCGCAAGACTACAAGCTGTCCCTAAACTGCCTGACTGTAATAACCTCTAATCTTGCGAGGCAAAGCCCTCTTGTTTCCTTTATACAATCCCAACTAATTGCCCAATTAGGCCAAATCAGGTTTATAACAAATCAACAGCATTAGCGTACCCAAATATGGCTCTGCAAAAAGACAGCTTGCGTATGGCTTTAAATATCGCCAGTTGGGAAACGAATGTATTTGGCAAGCACTAAATAGTGTTAAGGTATAGCTGTGGAGGTGTACAGTAGATCATCATTGTCAAAACAATGATGGGAAATTAAAGGTGAAAAGTAACAGTATAATATTTCTTTACTATGGAAAGGCAGTTTTAGTAAATAAGTAAATTTACTAAATTGTACTTGACTGTACATTTAAAATGATCAGTCTTAAAATTTGTACATAGTTTGTTTGATGTGCTGATGTGGATGAACAATGTTTTTTGAAGGTTAAGCACCTTTGTTGAACAAAAATGCCCTTTTTTGCCCTTTGACTGTTGTTATCAACTCTGTCCAGGCGGTTAGCTGCCATCCGATGTCAACAGCTCTCATGACACAGATTATAACTATCATACCTGGAAAAGTACACAGATATCAGACCTTCATCTTATAGAAAAGACTACAGAGAGGTTCTATACTCAGAAACCTATCCTCTCCTGCCCTTTGTCTCTCTCTGTCACTATCCCAAAGGCATCTAATGCACTATATAGCTATATAATATAAACCCTCTTATCTTCAATTGTCCAAGCTTGAGATGCAATCACCACCCAGAGGAAACCAGGTGAGTGACAAAGCTTTAAAAACAGCACCAAGGGCATAGAAAGGTTTATTATTTTTCAGGTGAATGACAAAAAGCGACAAGGAAAAACCTACAGCAGAGAGAGATATAGAGAAATGGAATCTGATTCATTAAGAAATATGCAAATCAGGTGGCATCTCATAGGCCGGTTCTGCACTAGGTTTCTGACCACTGTAGTGTGACATACTTTACATGGACTGTACAGCACAGCAACATCGCTGCAGTCTAGACTGAATCAGCTAAAATCTCTGCCACACACAAATCTCTGGATAGATGCCTTATTAAAACGGTTCTCTCTATCAATGATAAAATACTGCTGCCATGATCACTAAAACATGAGTTCTTTTTTTAAATGAATTCTGTTTAACACCTGCTTTTGTGAGTAATAATAGTGCAACATTAATTGAGCCAGACAAACTTTTGTGAACAGGCACAAGCTGTATTAAGTCATATTAGAAGGAACATGTATTTGTGCTGAAATTCACAATCTCAAAAAGTTCACAAAAGTCACAATTACTGTATTTGAATATGTATGGTGGACCACTGTTCCAGGTCAGATAGCCTCTAGATACTGAATAACACAGAATTTTGGGCTAAAACACAAAATGCAAAAGTCACCCAATCATGGAGGACCTAAGGACATGAGAGACCGACTTTACCTGACGTTAGCAAACTCACAGGCAGATGCTGGTGAGTCCAAGTACAAGGTACGAAAAATCAATGCCAACGCATGTATGTGTGGAATGGAGCTGAGATCTATTAGAGCAGTTAGATGGAGATTATCTGAGACTGGATGCTCAACGCATCATTGCAGAGGGAAAAAAAAGTCTATTGATCACAGCTTATACAAATGCCTAAAACGAATTGATTTTGTCAGGAACTGTTTGTATGACTGCACAGAAGAGATGCCCGAGCAACTTGGTGCTAAAAGCCTGAACATGCTTTCTAATAGCCAGTGCTGCCATTTAAAGTCTGTCTTATACATCATCTAAAATCCATTATTCCTAATGTCACTTTCACATAAACCTGTTTGACTGCTTTTCCCTGTGAACAAAAAACAGCTTAAATCAGTCTGGGTGGCTGATCTAATCTGGTCTCCCAGCTTTGGTTGATCTAGTTTGCTGGTTTTAGAGGGATGTTTTGGTGCATGTTAGTTAATCAGTCTTGGAGACCAGCTTAAACCAGAATAGACTAGTCTGGTTTAAGAGTTTATTCAGCAAGGTTGTTTAAAAGCACAAAGACTTTGACTGTCTGGATGTATGAATGAAAAGACACTGAATTATGTAGAAACAGAAACCACAGCACCATTATATAAATCAATTATTTTGCTGAAACTGCAATTAAAACTAGACTTTCACATTTTCTGGGTGGTGCTTGCCTATGCAGAATCTCTTGCCACAATGCTAGAGTGTTGCTGCATGTCTGCAGAAATGTTGCAGATGTTGTCTAACACATTGCTTTGTGCTTGATAGGGATTTCTGTAAGGTTCTTACTGGTCCAAATCCAAACCGCTTTGTTTCTGTGATGTTGTGGTCCCTAAATATTGCTCAGGTTCCTTCAATGTAAGTTTATTGAATGTAAGTTAAGGTTAAGGCAGTTTTTAAAGTTTTTAGTTTTAAAGTTTTAGCTTTTGGAGCATTGATTCTCTTATAACCACAATTATAATTATATAACTGCAATTTTACTAGAAATGCCATGATAAAACAACAGTTTTGGTTAATTTGTGATTACCATGGTTAAACTATAGTGTCACATATAGTATAAACTATAGTTTGGTGTAAACTGTTGTAAGTTCATGGTTAATTTTTCTTTTTTATAAAGAAAAATTGTATATTGTGTACATTTGCATTCCAGTTTTCAAAAAGCACACCTTTTAACTAGCCACACAATTTGGGTGTCATTAATACCTATAGCACAAGTTGCAAAAAAAGTTAGGTTTGAAAATATCTTACCTCAAGTTAGTAGGTACTTTAAAGCAGCAAACAGCAAAAACTATGCTTTTTGCCAAACACTGCAAGCAAATTGTTGACTTAAAACTAATGTTCACATTATATGAATAGTTTTTCCCAACAAATGAATTATTCCGACGTGAACTTAAGCTTTAAAACGTTTTTGTCAGGGACAAAGACTTATCTATTTTTTTATCTATTTTATTTTTTTACTGAATGAAATAAAAGTAAACAATTATGGTTTCTTTGGGACTGCCATTAATTTACAGCATTTACAACCACTTTGGTGGGAAACTGAATACAGGTGGAGAAAGGGCTTCTTTTACAGAAACGTTCCTATGTGAGGAGCCATTAGAAGTTGAAAGAAGGCTTCTCTGACAATACACTGCCCATGGCAGATATCCAGCGACTGCGTCTGCTACGCTCCATTCACTGAACTGTGAAACCCACTGGAGTGGATGGAACTCGCAGGAGACCAGGAACGAAATTGAGCTGCCGGTTGAGTTACATTTTCATTTGCCAGAGAAATCCACAGAAGGTCTTGATAGGACAGGTGGTGGTTTCTTATTGCCGGTAAAGTGAACTGTGAGTGGAAGGCTTAAAACAATAGAATACTTCACACCTGCTTGATTTAATAACTTGTGTTTGCTTCTGAAAGCTTGAAAATGGACTGAACCTGAAAGTAGCATTAGCGAAATTTGTTCAAAATGCATTTTGTTAGCATGTAAGATGTGTGAGTCAAAAATTGCTGGTTGGTTCATTCACATACTCAGTATAATACTAACCAGGCTATTTGGGTCCACAATTTTATATCTTTAATATAATAGGCTTGTTATGTTAGGTATGAGTTCTTCTGAGTGTCTTTGGACCTGAAATAATTACACTGTGACAATGCCCCAATATATTACTTTACAGAAGATATTTCATAGTGATTAAGTTCAAAGTGATTTTTCATAATAAATCTTCATATTTCTTGGTGTACATTAGTGTATTTTATCATATTGTTATTGTCATCCTGGTTTCCCTACATCTGCAAAATTCAGGTTGTGACAATAATACATATTTAAAATCAGCATAATCTGCAGTGAACCGAGCGGGTTGTTAATGCATTGAAGTTACTTTATTTCAATGGCTGACAGCTTGAAGCGCTACACTAGGAAATCACAAAAACAGATGTATGTGTCTTGACTGTTTTCCAATACGCTCTGTTTTGGCCATAGTTCTTTCTATCCACAGCAATTTAAAGAATATGAACAAATTAACACCTCTGTAAGCAGTTTACTAATAATTGCTCCTTGATAATATGTCAAACACAGCTAGCACCAAACAGGCTGAATTGTTGGCATCTGTGTGTCTTGTTTACAGCTGATTCTGATTGGATGAGCACTAGCTGTTGTAAAATGCAGATATATGCACACCTGTGACCATATGTTCAATGTGCCAAAGTTACATGTTTCATAGCAACAGTTGCTATGTTAATAAGCAGAGGAATTCTGATTATCCTCATTATAAAATATCCTCATTATATAGTTATTGAACATCTGTGTGTTTTATTATAATAATACTGTTGTCAGTGGGTTTTTTATCACATACAGACAAAATAATGTATTTGCTCAATCTTGATGATTTTGTATCTATTCTTTTCCTGCCATCATCTGCATAAATACTCTCTTCTCGATTAAACAGAACGTGTGTTCAGAAATGGATACACCGTAACTGTGCATTAAAGCATTACTGCTTTCCTTTCAGATTAAACAAATAACATCTGTTATACATCAACCTCCAGCCTCAAATCACAGATTTACACTGACTGGCTTTGTTAAGTGGTTTTCAGCATTTACGCTTTAATAGCATTTATCAGCTCAATGTCTAAGTCCATTTCATTGGACGAATAAAGTGTTTCATTTGAAATGCTTGTCCATGTCCCGTACTGCTGTTTTTATGATGCGCTGAGAATTATTATGTGTGCCCTTGAGGTTGCTCAGTCAGAAATGAGACTTTTGACAAGTGCAAACATTGTTCTTACAAACAGAATAGTGTCTTTAGTGTCAGCTCAATACAGGGCCACCCTGTGCAGCCGGTGTCATGCTGGCTTATTTTAGATGCCTTTATTACTGCGCAAGTCACTTTCTGTGACTGATGATAGACAACTGAAGTGGTCCCTCGCCTGTAGGAGAGGTTATCATCTTTCATTTCCAACCTAAAACATGTCTGTTGAAGGCAGCCAAGAGTTCTTCAGTTTGTGTGGGGGAGTCTGAGTTTGTTCTGGCAACAAATCAGGCTCTAAGTATTCTGAACTGGGTTGGTTTTAATTTTCATGAAATCGTTTTATGTGTGGGGCTTTGACTGAACCAGATTCTGAAGCAAAACTGCATTTGCAAAGAAGGCAATCCCAGAATGCAATGCATCCAAGATGGCGGAAGGGGAAAGTGAAAGGAAGTTTTATTGTATTTATTAAGGAAACATACAGATAAATCATTGTTCAGTGTCATGACATTTGGAATATGTACCCAATCTTTGTGTATTGTGTATTCATAGTTAGCTACTGTCACCCTATCTACCAATATATAAGTTAAACAATATTAGCCATGATAACTGCCAACTGCAAGATTTATACAGCAGTGAGTGAGTGAGTGAGAGAGAGAGAGAGAGAGAAAGAGAGAGAGAGTGAGTGTGAGTGAATGAGTAAGTAAGTGAGTGAGTAAGTGAGAGTATTTGGGCTCTCTGTCCTTTTTTTCCTTTAGTTGAGTCTCACAGGTGGCTGAGGTAATAATTCTGCTGTGGATCATTCGTCTGGTTCAACATTAAAGTAGAGGAGTTGATTTTTACTTTCATTATCTTTATGATTTCTGTGCCACAGGAGACGGAAGGTTTCATATTCAGATGCTCAGGGCTCATCGCCTTCATTTTGTCTTACAGTGATAATATCTAGTGGCTAGAAGGCTTTAAATGAATGTAACTAAGAACGAGATCAATTAATTACATGAAAAGACTGTTTTCATTATTCTAAAGCGCTGTAATACAACAAGGCTGCAAAAAGTGTAAACATTCGAATAGCTTTCATGTAGCTAAACTGTAAATCCATCTATTCAGCTACTTTAGTGTTATAAAATCTCAGTGGAATTTTCATAAAATCCAATTTAGATCAATTATTTTATTAGTAATTTAATCAATTAAGCATGTGCTTCATAATGACATTTTATTTAGCCAAAAAGTACAATGTCAATTGTAATTTACTTAAAATTATTTACTTCCTGTGTGACTTGAAACAATATATTGTCCAAAATGTTCATGTAGGCCCTCCCATCTCTATTCAACTATGAGATGGAATAATGGTGTTCACCACATCACATTATCACATATTTACATAAAAATAGCATTGCGCTCAACTGAACATTGCCACCCACTGAAAATAGATGATTTGTGATGTTTTGTTTTTTCAAATCGCTGCCATTGTAAACGTCTTAGTTTTAGGACTGAGAACAAATGTCTATTTCCATTTTGTAAGGAATTTTAATGAAGCAAATGACAATAGACATTCCAGTAAAGTTGGAATGTCGAACATTTACAGCACAGGTCAGGTTTTGGGAAAATTGTAAATGGAATACATGCATAACTGAAAAATTAAGGATGCAGATGACTGGCACATATTTAGGATAATGATTGGATAGTAGAGTCAGATCCAAGGTTTTGATTGAATAAAACAATGAGAGACCACAAGCTTGATTATCAGCATGAGTTTAATCATGGTGAAAATCCATATTTTTGAAGGCATCAGCAGGACGTTCCTCTCAAGGTTCTTGGTGGACATGAACCTTTGCTCTCAACCACCTCAAAACCTCTTCAACTGTGTACTTCAGGTCTGAATCAGATCCTTTAATTCTGCCATCATTTCATGCTAGTCGTTGATTAAGGAAAGTTTCTCTCCAGCAGTAACAATAATAACACATGGGGGAAGCCAATTTGAAATTATATCTCCAGATCCATTTGCACTCAATGGTGGGATGCATCCAGCTGAAGGAGGGTCCTTAGGCTTCCTGAGTGAGTCTGGAAACGCTACGCTATTCGATGATGGGATTATAGATTATGGCAGTAGGAGGGTGATGGTATCTCAGTGGTATTTAGGCCCAAATTTGCCGGTTGAGCCAGCCAGACATCGATTGCAGAGTCACAAGACTGTCAGGGCTGAGCACCAGCTTTGATTGTGGCTAATCAGGACCAATCATCTCTGCTCTGATTGGTTAAGAGGAGTCTGGCAATGAAGTCTTGATAAGTTGTATCTCTCTTGTTGACTCCAGTATTTTTATAACTTTGTTTTCTGGTTCTGCTGAGAATGTCCACTGATCTGTTTTGTTTGCCTTTTTTGCAAATTTCTTTTTGAAATTTGTTTCCAATATTTCCAAGTTATTTGCAATATCTTCACCCAAGAGCTTAATGAGCTGAACTCTTGCACGTTGAAAAAGACTCATCAACAAGGCTTTGAGCTGATGAGATTTCAGCCGGCAGACAAGTGAAGCTCCCCTTAAAGATGTATTACAGCACTTTAATTGGGGCCATGCAAGAGGTCAAGTTTTAGCTAGTTAGCATTGCCCAGTTAGCCACTGCTGCCAGATAGCATAACTGCACCATTCTGCAGACATAAGGCCATAAAGCCATTTTATAGTAAATTACCAAATATTTTATTAGCTATATAGAATCCTATTATAAGATATCTTATAAGATATTTTAGAGTGACTGTTTTTTTATTATTGAATGCGAATGTTCCTTGAAATGGCAATTTTCCTTGAAATGGTTGGAACATGTTTTTGCTGTGACATCAGTCAGAATATTGTCAAACGATGATGTCACATCCCTTAGGTTACACAGTGCGTATGACATTTATTGCTCAGCTGATAGGCCCAAAAAATCTATATTTCTGTGGTAGTATGTAGTACGTAGTATGCATACTTCCCTGGCTAACTGCCACTGAAATGAACAAGAAGGCTGATGTGTATTTTTTCCAGGTATTATATACCACCTTGATGAAACCTTATTTGATCAGGAAGTGACTTGTCATTCCCTAAACATACAGCTTACAGTTACTGGGGAGTATGAACTATTATGTTAATGTATTCTCATAGCTCTGTGGCGGTCACTGTAGGTCAGTTTGTTTTAAATTGGGTTCACCAAGCCAAATATGACTCCATACATATTAAAAAATGTAATACTCTCTTTTATACTGGTGGAATTTATCATCTTACTCTGTTCTTGTATTATTTATTTTGCCAGTCGTAATTTAAGAGGGTTTATTTGACATAATTGCCTGACATGGATATCTCAGCCCAAGGATTATTATAAAGCTTTATGAGAAAAATAATTTATTATAAATATTCAATGATCACTTCTGCTCTTTATAAACAAATAATAGGATAACCTTTGAAATGATTAACTGTGATTTAAAACCAATTGACGTTTCTACAGAAATAATAACAAAAACAAAATACAATGAAACAACACCTTTTGTCTTAAATGTTATCTCAACATTGAAAAATGTTAAGGCTAACGTGAATTAATGTTAATGAAAGCATCTAGCTACCATTATCTAGCCTTTAAGATCATACCTCTGACTCACTTTCCTCATCAATTATTTTTCTTTGTGTACAGGTTTGTGTATAATGTTAGTCTAAAAACGCACATACATAGACTGTTCAGATCTGCTGTTGAAATAGTATATCATCCGCGCTAACCAGCATTAGGCAAGCCAGGTTACTATTTGGGACACAGTCTAATCTCATGGGTTTGTTTGTAATAGCATACTAACACAATCGCTCATACTATTTCTGCTGTATAATCTATAAAACAGGCACACTGCACAGAATATTGTTGTCACAAATGTATACTGGATGAAGATATACCCTGTTGCCAAATTTAATTAGAAAAATACTATCCCATAATGCATTACACTCTCTATTTTGCCTTATTTATTTATTTTTACCCTTTTTTCCACATTATGCCAAAAAAATTGGAAGTGCACTTTGAAAAGGTGACACACCTTTGAAAAAGTGTTCTTCACAGCAATTCCATAGTGTTTGTGATAGTATGTAGTATGCATACCTCACTGGCTAACTGCCATTGACATGAACAGGAAAGCTAATGGATATTTTTTCCAGGTATCATAGACCATCTTGGTCTATGCCATTAAACACTTTCATTCATAGATTTTAAAATAATAATATTTCACATATTGTTTCACTAAAAATTTTTTTTGCCATACTATTTGTTTGCCGTGTCGAAGGAGAAGACATTTTAATGATAGCTTGACATGACATCTTAAAAACGTCAAGATGAAAACTGGACACTGGTAATGTGATGTTGTGACAACAGCATCACATTGTACTTTTGAAATGATCATTTTCTTTTTCACAGTCATTTACTATGCATGTTTTTGTGCCACAGATCAAATGTTCTGTTACTGTACTTACTGTACCAAGTGCAAACAGAACATTTACCAGAAATACCAGTAATCTCAGCTGTTCCAGTATCAACTGTATTGTCTTCTTGTGATCTTTCAACACCTGTCATAGAAGCAGTTAAAAAAGAGCCACTTAAAGGCCTGAAATACTCCTTTTGCCCGCAAGGCAATTATTGTTTCTCGCTTGCCATAAAAAAAAAACCTTGTTTGTAAAATCAATTCAGTGAGACTCAATAACAATCTATCTCCGTTTCTCCAGGCATATCGCCGGTCCTCCACGCCCCAGATTTTTTTTTATCCAGGCATCTATGTGAGTTTGCACTTTGATGTAGCCGAATAGATCAGTTTGCCATAAACTTTATACAGTTTGCTGCCTAAGAGTGATTTTACTGTGATGAAAATGCCAACATTCTTTCAGAGGTCTGATAAGAATGTCATCTAAAAACGGGAAAAATGGGAGAAGTGTCTTTGAAGTTTAAAAAGTAAATGGCAGGCTACCTCTTTCCCATTTTATTTATAGGATTCTGAAGGAGGGAAAACCTGCGTTTCCTTATCACGCTCCGGAACTGAATTTTATGACTCTCTAGTAAAGAATTCAGGATGTCACTTTTTGACCTGAAAGGTGTCTTTTTATGTGCTTTCACTCCCACAGCCTCTAACTCATGGGAATTCTCAGAGCCAGCTCCCGGGCAGCCATCCCTGCAAAAAGTTAAAATGAGAGAAGCAAAGCCAGAGGACAACTGGTCACATCATGAATAAATAACGTAATTCTATTTTGTTAAAGTTGCACATTAAATTTTAACATGTTGCCCTCAGCAAAATAACAAGTGGACCTCAAAGATTTGGGAGGTGATCTGGCAGATGAGATGGGAATATTCTTTATGAATATTTGAGGTTTGAGAGGGATTTAACTTAAAAAAAAACATTCCCAAGTGTCACTCCTAAGGCCTCACTTTCTGTTTGCCCACTTTAATGTGAAAGAGTTACACAAAATGGTGTGGTATATTTAAAAAGCATTGAAAAGATAACTATAGACACACAATAGATTGAAAGGTTTCATGTGTTGAAGTCAAAACATGAAACTTTTAGCTTTAAGAGTTTTGAGATATATACCCTGAAACACGATAACATGGTAGATGTTAAAACTAAGCGATTTAAATGTGGGTTAATATTTCATAACATATTCCATATATGACATATATATGACAACACAGACCTCTTACAAGAGAAATAAATTTAAACACAATTAAAACATTATGTGTGCACCAAAAGTTGTCTGCATATAAATGTTTTTTAGTCAGGACTGGGAAACGTCAGATATGTGCTGCCTGTAAAAACAAGGAAAAAATTGGAACTGCAAAAAGGTTTCCGTCACTCTTTATTCTGTTTACGCTGGCATGTTGCAGGTCTAGAGACCAGTTGTGGGCACAGTGCAGGTAAATTGTGTTCAAACAGTTTAAGGCTGTGAAGGCCTTTGCCATCTGTATTGTGACATGCAAATGCACCTGTTCAAATAGCACCTGGACTGCCTGACTCGCCAGCTCATTGTATGCAATTACAGAGGCTTGCAGTTTTGCAGCTAGGCTTTGATCCCTGAATCTTACGACCTGCTGAGGGCCTGAGCACCTGTTAAGTGTGTGAGTCATCTGTATCTCAGCTGGGGCGCCTTCTCTGCTGAACTGAGCATGGTGGAAATTAATCTGTGGCTCAAACAAATGTCCGCGTTGGTGAGGTGAGCTATCGCAGTCAACACGCTTTTGCAAACAGATGTTCACAGTGTGTATCATTTCAGATTTCCTTGAAATCTGGCTCCACTAAGAAAACAACACCAGGGTGAAGCCATGTTTTTAAATACATTGCAGTGACATGTACCCACCAGCAGAAACAGAAATCCGCACCTATGCATTGTATTACCACTGTTATTTTTCAATTTATTTATTGAAATACCTACATTTAAATATCATGGTGTTTTATATAGACTATGTAAATAAACTCATTGTGTGGTATATATTAAGCCAACTGTATTTCTGATACCCTCAATGTACCACTTTAGCACCAAAAGATGGCTTGTAAGGTTCAGCCACCTTAAACTGAACCGTGTATCTTCTGCATATGTGGTTTGATATGACATCATGAGAGCACATTGAAAACAGCCTGTGGTCATCAGCCACTAAGAGATGCTTTGCAATAAAACATTATTTAATGCCCTGCTTGACGAGAGGCTGAAATTGCTTGTGTTCTCCAAAAAATTATCTGTCTCATAAAACTGAGAATTTATTGTGTTTGTCTTTGTAACGCATCTTGCATGTAAGCGTGGCCAGTAATGTGAGGTTATTGATATAACATTAAGGGGAAAATTGGCAATATCGTAATGATTCGATGATCTATTGGCTTTTAACAAAGACATTACTATTGTTTATTAAATACCATAACATAATGGTGCCTATGGGTGTACAAGTAGTCCCACTTTTAAATGTAAGTTTGTTTTTGCCGCAAACCACTAAGTGACACCAAATATGTGGCGTGTCGTTCATGGATTGAAACAGAAGGACGTGCTCTCTGTCCAGTTGCGTCTTCCGCTGAGTGACCCGGGTCCCATCTGCCACACTGTGGATGTGACAACCGGATCAGAACCGGCCATTCATCATTCGTGTAGATAACAACCACTGGCACTCAACAGCCTGCAGCCTCATTCCACAGATAACAGTGTTTTATATTCAACTGCTGAAACTATTATTATGGCTTTAAATATTCATAATTGGGTGTTTCTTTGCTTATATTTTATGTATATTTTCTTTGTGTTACATTTCAGTTGTTTTGAAAGCTTCATAATCCTGGCTTTTCACCTACCATGGCTTATATACGCACATTTTTTGTTTTATCCACCATAAAATATTAAATAACTGTGATAGTGTAAACAACAAGTGCAGTAAACAAACCATTTTAATATTTAATTTGTGGAAATTAGTTTATAAATGCATTAACTGGCAGTCATTTGTGATGTCATTTCCACTTTGACCAACAATTTGGCCACCAATAATGTTTGTACTTGTTTCCAAAAGTGTACTTGGTTTTCAAAGAGACAAAAAGGAGAAGATGAAATATGGAACATAATTCTTATAGTGTTTATTTTCACCCCAATACAAAAGTTCCCATAGCTAACAAAACAACAACATAAGGTTGTATTTATGCTTTTTTATTAATGAATCTTCATGCAATTTAAAGAGACAGTTTGATTATGTTTGAAAATCGACATACATAAAAGTGCTAAAAAAGTGCAATCTGCTAAATACAAAGAAATCCATACACAACAGATTCAGCTGAGTCAGGCCTTCCATTCAGACTCCCTGAGGGCTTGTAACAAGAGTGTACAGGCTTCAACTTTTATTTCTCACATGTAAAATTGTTTAGAAGAAATTTTATAAAGCCTTTACTTGTCCTTGTACAACACAGGGAGAAAATCACATCACAACGTTTTCATAGAATATAGAGTAAATGGAAATGCATTCATCTGTGGATATCATCTCTTTAGAAAGTTCTCAGACTTTTGTATAAAGGATTTCCCCAGTTCCTGGATTTACAAAAGATAAAGATCAGAAAAAAGACAGAATCGCAGAACAGATTGAAAGTTGTATTTGAATATGAAGCTTCATATTGAGTGTTTTGAGTGTTTTTGCTTTTAGTTATATTTGCTAACTTAAAGCTAAGTTAAGTGTTATTGCTTTTATTGAGAAATCTTAATTGCTGCTTTCGACTCGAGGTCTTGTGTATGCTTCAATACAAAACCCATCAGTGCATCAACCCAACTCAGTATGTTATTTACTCAACAATGCGCGACCACATTCGATGATGCTGAGAGACTATGGCAGTGTTTGTCCTCTCTGGTGCTGGGAGACTTGGGCTGCTTGCATAAGCAGGATCAAATTCATCTGGGGTTAAGGAAAACATCCTTTCCCTTCCCAGCTCACTTCCGCCATCAAAGCATCGCTGACGGCTCAACCTGGGCACCACCTGACTGAGTGTCCTCGGATCCTCCGCATAGTCGCTTTTTCACCAAAGCGGACCTTCGGAGTTTTGTGAAGAACACTAGCGCCACCTGCTGAGCAACATGAATGCTAGTCAATCCGCACTCGTTATTTCAGTTTGATTGGATGCAGGTGCAGAAGGAAGCAGCTTGGTCTGATATATTTGATGTCATGTCAAGTCTTGTGGCAGCTTCATCATCTTCTCCACACGTTAGGTTTATGGGATGCCAGGAATCCTGGCAGATGAAACGCTACAGGAGTGATTCCCGGGTGTTTGTTTGATTTGTTTCTGGTCTAAAGGCACCTGAAGCTACACGTATCTTATTTTCAGAGGGAAAACACATTTCAGCTGCAAGGTGACTCAGGAAAGTCAGAATTCTTGTTTTGGAGCAATACTGTAAGTGTTTGACAGTTTCTTCTTATTTGGATTTTTATATCAGTTTATCATCAAAATCTAATTGGTTATTTAGACCAGTAATGGCACACAATTTGGCAACCTAACCTAGCCAATATAGAGACTGGCTTTAGAGGTTGCTGCCTATAATTTGCAATAGGTGCTTGTCCAGAGATAAACATTTCAACAGGAGAGATGTTTTTAAAAAGTTCTGAATTTAGGCAGGTGTAAAGACATCGACCAGGAGATTTAGAGTATAACATATGGTCATTTGTATGGTGTTTGTGAATTGAGCATAAAAAATGATTAGGGTAGTAATTTCAATTGAGTTAAATTGTAGTCTATTCATGTTCCATTAATAACTTAAATGGTTTATATTCTATACATTTTAATTTAATGCATTATTTTAAATGCATCACTTCACTTAATGACATTTGACATTTATTCTGACATTTCAGTTTTACCCATTTCCATTTTTTGTCGACAAATTCGTGCCACTATGTTTAAACAATATAAATAGTGATGTTTGCCTTTCAACTCATTAGGAGACTTCTGCATCACTTCTTTAGTATTACACAAACTTTATTTATGTAGACAAAAAAAATGACACTTTCACACTGCCCAAGCATGAAAATATCTGACGTCTCCAGCACATCTCAGTCTTGTCATCTGCCCACTGTGATATCAGCCCCCACAAGAAACGCCTTCATTCAGCCGTCACTAGGGTCAGCCCTGGTGTCAGAGCAGGATATTGCCTCTCTTTGGCCCACACAGTACAGGCTTCCACTCAAAGAGCGTGAAGTGTTTCCGTCATCCGTTATGTCTCGTGAAGGGAAGCCACCAAAACGTTTTTCCGCTAAAGTTCAGAACCGTTTGGAAAAAGACGCTGCGCTGCTCCGTGAGGCAGAACATTGGAACTGCAACCGTGACGACCTGCGATAAGCGGGCGGGCTTGTTTAACAGTGGTGAGACCGCAACAAGGCTTTGAAATGTACCTTGAGGGGCACCATTGGGAGGTCGTTAGATTTCCAGGGTGAGCAAAACCAGATAGGAAAGATGCATAAATAAAGCATAAGAATAATGTGTTTTCAAGCTTTTTGTAGTTTTTTTTTTCAGTAATAGCTTTTGGATGCTTTTGGACACTTAAAGGGATAGTTTACCCAAAAAATTGCAAAGCTGTCATGATAATGTTTTTCAAACACATATAGCTTTCTTTGTTCTTTAAAACAGAGAATTATTTTAAAAAAGTATGCTTTTTATTTTATAATATGACCACTGGTTAACAGATCTGCTATCACTCTATAGGTCGCCATACTAAAATCCCCTTAAAGTTTCTTCCCCAACACTTCAAGGTATTTTCACAGGGAGTGAAATAAGGTAATCTGCCTTACAAGAAAAAACAACTGCGAGAGAACAAACTGTCATTTCAATAGCCATCAAGTTACAGACAGACTCTTTCCCATGGGCAAAACCGCAAACCTTCAGTTTGATTATACACGGCCTAAACTAGAGAAATTTCAGTGAGGTGATAAGATCTGACATGTTAATGCATCAAAGTTTATATAAAAATAACCTTTATGCAGAAATACAATCTATGACATTTTCTGTTCTAATACAATGTTGCTTAGTAAAGAAATGCAACCTACACTGACAATGTACAACATATTGTCGTTTAAACCATAATCTCATGCAGAAGTGGTATTGCAAAAAAGTACTTCTCCATTCAACCAGTAAAGTGACAGAGTCTTGTGGGGCACCTTGCATTAACTACAGTTAGCCTCTGCACTGCGTGAAGTGGTGCCGATTGAATATCTGCCAGGCTCAACAGCTGTAAACGATGTGAACTTGTCAATATTCTGCCCAGCTAATGATCTCACTGTAACTGACAGGGATCAATGGCATGTTTTGACATTATTTAACCACTAGACTGCAGTAGAGGTTTTCTGATCTATGCTTCCGTCCCAGATAGTGTTCTGGCACAAGACAAACAGAAGAAAATAAGGATTAACTTTTATGATTTAAGACAAACAATACAGCAAATGCACCAACGCTGCATTATTAATGCAAGTATAAAGGCGGTAATATACCGCTAATGTCTGGAAACTTCGTCTACAGTAATAATCGTCATGAAGTAACTTCGTCTGGAAAAATGCTGGGAAAGATTTACTGGTATTTTGAAAAGATCAAAGACCCATAACATACAACAAACTCGCTTGTTGCACATGTTTGCCTGCTGATAGTCACTAAAATCTCCACAATACCACTTAACTTTAAACACAAACCAACTCGCTCATATAAGCACTCCCACTCAGTTACACATTTATAGCCTATATATGTATGTTTATTACACTTAAACCATCCATTTGTTTGTACATTTACATTTAGCAGACTCTTTTGTCCAACGCGACACATTGTGATGTTCTAGTGGCAAGTGGCAAATTTATTCAAAGATATTGTACGTTAGTATGTTGTGCTGATATTTTTGACTTATACTGACACCTAGCGGCAGATGCAGGGAAAGTTTAGTTGTTTGGCCATTAAATTAAAAACTAATGTGGAGTTGGTCATGTGATCTTAACATCAGGTAGTAATTTGAACAATAATTTAAATAGAAACCCTACTTAAACACTAACGTAATACTGGTCAAAGGAAACGTAACACGTTAATAAGGTAAATAAACAAATTGTATTCATTTTATTATTTGTATAAAAATGTACATGTATACACATTTACATGTATGCATTTAGCAGACGCTTTTATCCAAAGCATTTACACATCAAAGAACAATAGAAACAGTTGATCAACTGAAAAAAACATCAGTCCTACAACTGTGGTGTCAGTTTCCCCAGACTAGCATGAAACAATTAACAGGTGCAATTTTTTTCCATATAGAATACATACACTTACATTAAATTAAATTTAAGATGCATCCTTATGCAATATATTCCTTATAAAGGAATGTTAACTCCCGTTAACTCCTCAGGTGGGGCTGGGTATGTGGGTCTGTTCTGGAGCCGTCTGCATCTCATTCTGTTTGGTGCTTAAGATGATGTCTGTTTCCCTGGCATTTTCCATCTGCTTCCAACAGAACTGGAGAAGTAGTGACTTGAACCCCATCTGTATATAAAGCTGATGTTTCATAGGGACTCTCAGCTACAATACATAAGACAGAATACATAACTTGGAGCACAGCACAAGATAACATTTTTATAACGTGTATTTGACATTAGGCAAAGTGAATAAGCACACCTTTGTGTTTTTGTCTTCCTGGTCCTGAACAATGTCTGCTGTTGTCTCTTCCACTGGCGGTGGGGTCAAGAATGAGACCTGTGGCAGCTCAGGGTCTCTGGTCGGGGTTCATCTATTTCCACAGGTTGTTTATATGGGGCAGCTTGGCGGTCTCTAATTGAGATAAGTGAGCAACGAGGAACCCTTTGTCGTATACCCTTTGCCTACAAGTCAAAAGCAACTTGGAAGGCAATACCGGAGCCTTCAAAGACGATGCCAAACCGGGTGACAGACCGCTTGACACCGGAGGCATCGCCCTGTACCCCTGATCCAGCAAGTATGAGCTTGTCATCAAGACAAAGAGACGGCGGCGTAGGCTTCTAACGCTGGTGTGGTCATCAGATTCGGCGGAGAGCAAAGGCGCAGCCCGTCTCTTTTTGCTCTTACGCCAAATTGAGTTGAAAACAAAACCTCTGCTCTGGCTCGGCAGATAAATACCTAAGATATGTGTAACACATCGTAATAATGGCGGACATGACGATCCTCTGACACTGGTATGCGTTCATCGATTCGGCGGAGTGAAACAAATACACCGACACTCATAATAACAACACAGACGCTGCAGGTGTAGTCGCTGCACGTGCTTTTAAGCTTCCTGGTCGCTACGTCACCCCGCCCGTGACATCTCGTCTTTCTATTGGACTAATTATACACGTGACGCAGAGCGCGCTCACGCCGAAATAATTTTAACAATAACACAAAGGGCATTTATAAGTAGGAGATTTACAAAAGAACGCTGAGATTACGAAATATATTTTATATTATTGCAACTGAAGTGCACCTGAGCAAGGCACCTAACCCCCTTCTTTAACTTTCACTTAAATTTATAACAACAGCAATAAATTATTTAATACATAGGATATCTGTATCCTATCTGTATCCCGTGTACTTGTCTGTGTTCTGTCTTGTGCTGCCTGTTTGCACTTTGTGCACTTCATGTATAGTGTTTTGCTTTATACAGTACATTGTAGTTGTTTTGTTTTGTTACTGTGTTGTACTCTAGCACCTTGGTCCTGGGGAAATGTTTAGTTTCACTATGTACTTGTATATGACTGAAATGGCAATAAACGCCACTTTGACATCTTTATATCCTTAATTAACAAGCCAAACTTGACAATTTCCCAGGAGAGGATCAGTCTTGTAATCTTTGGTTAACCCAACAAAATGCATCATTCCATAAAGCTGGTACTAAATTACACTGAACAAACAGTTTCTGTCTCCAGATTG
>JBAJNP010007414.1:0-22638 GCA_036877545.1 Yasuhikotakia modesta | reverse complement strand
ATATATATATATATATATATATATATATATATATAACATTAAAGAAGTTCTACTAATGTTACTGCAAAGATGCCTTTGAATGTTAGCAAACGCTCAGAGAACGTTCCCTGTTGGCTGTAAAATTTTATCATTTTTTTATTATGACAAGCAATAACATAATAAAGTCTTACAGGAAAACACTTTCTGCTCATGTATGTTTCTCTTAAATGTACAAAACAAACGTTTGAGGTTAATCAAATAAATGCAAATAGAACAAAAATGATTGTTTGAGTACAATTACCTGACCTCCGCACGCATGAGAACAAAACACTCAGTGTGTTGAAATGATGTACCTGAGAGGACAATAACTGCCGACACAATCTATTCATGTACCTCTCAGATTGTTCCTCTGTTCAGTCTCTGATTATTGGCCCTCGCTGCACATTTCCCATTAGAAAGCGAACGATCAGAGAGGAAAATATGTGCAATTACAGCAGGCAGAATAATTGAAGACGAATGCATGCGTTCAGTGGGGATTTCACAGCGAAATCGCTCCGGCAATCGGCACAGATGTTTTTAATCAGAGCGCGCTGGCCCGAAAAACCCATGTTTCTTACACAGACAATCAGATGGTTTTTTCTATCATTGACAAAATGCATTATTGAGATTATGGTTTCAATAGAGGCGGTTTTGTTTTTATTTTAGCCGTGATTAAGGTACAGGATATTATTAGAGAAAGTTATTCCACCCACGACGGTGTTGCGCTGGTAGTTTTCACAACAGGTCAGGGATGTTTCCTGAGGCACAATGTGAAGCAAATCTGCTTTAAAAATTTAATTAGCCTCGTCTGTCTGTTTAAACATTGCCCATAACACCCTAGCAACCAATCGAAGAACATGCAACTGCCTAGCAATGTCGTGGCAACCACCCTCAGCAATCGCCTAGCAACACATCCGACCTGTTTTAACACTCAAAACTCAGTTAAACTAAAAGTTTTTATCAGACCAACATTAGCGTTTGTTTTAACTTTCTTCTAGATAATTCTGTTTGATTAAAATTTAACTCAAAGTTACGAACCGCTGCTTTAAATGAAGGGTAGGTGATGTTTTTAGAACATTTTTGTTATGCTAGTTAGCAACCACAGAGTAAAATAGTGCATATATATATTTATGTAAATATATATGTATTATTTATGTGCGTGGATAGCACAGGATCATTAATTATACATTGATGTTTTTAGGGTTTGGATGGAACCCAAGCTGATTGGTTTAGAAATATCAACGCAGCGCCGCCATTCAAGTGCTGCAATAAACGTGTTTGATTAAACTGCGGCTCTTAATTTTAATATATGGACAAGCGTCGTCTTATCCTCACAGTGCCCTCAGTATATTACTGCAAGCTCTGGCAAACCTCCCAGAAACGTCCTGCTTTGACATACTGCATATTGGATGCTTAATTCATGGCTGTATTTTAAAATATTCAGATCTAAACTTCAAACCTAAACAAATTCATTCAGCCGTTCAGGCCAATGTCTGTTCATTGACGTGCGTCAATATCAGCAGCGGCTTTGGCCTAATGTATCCCACAATGCAATGTGTTTGTTCTTTGTGTATCACACAATCCAATGCGTTTGTTCTTTATGTATCAAACAATCCAATGCGTTTGTTTTTAGTAATTTGTGTGGCGAATGAATTATCTACCATTTTAAACTTTGCTCTTTTTCAAATCTTTACATTTTGCAAACTTTTTTAACAGGAAATTAGATTTTAAAAAAGTTTTTTTAAAAAACTAAACATGCAACAGAACGATGTCAACAATACAAAAAACTACTATTTGAAATGTTTATTGTTGCGTATTGTGCAGTGTGCATGCAGTTAAAAAGAGCACAAAATTAAATAGTGCATAGTGTGTGCATAAATAAACAGTAGCATAGTGTGCTGCTGCATATTGCATGCTGTAGTACTCTACTAATGCACACTGTGCAGGTAGTAGGTATTCCATTAATAAATGTGACGTGTTTGGCAGCGCCGGCCGACAGTCCTGGCATCAGCTGACCCAGAGTCAGAACATGATGGACTGTCACAGTGACCTGATTCTAAGGAAGTGGATCATCTCCAGACCCAGTGCCGGATCCTGGGCTTCCAAAGGAGGACAGTGAGAATTCACTAAATCCCTGTTTGGATCAGAGTTCATCTGAGGTTCTCCATCATACAGTCCAGTGACTCCGCCTCATAGCCACACCCCCCAACACTGAAGGTACATGAGACAACTTTAGGTTGTAAGAACATTTCCCCAATTTTTTCATTATGTAAAAATGTTATTTTGCAAGTTCTAGAAAAATGTTCAAAACATCCAGGTTTTTATACATTGGAACATTATTGCCTTGATTAATTAAATGCTGTTTAAACATTTTTCAATTGTTGTACCATTTATGAAACGTTACACTAGGAGCTTAAGAATAACATGTGATATGTTATAATACTAAAAATATTCTTCTACCATTACTGTGTTGGATAACTTTTAGAGACTTTTAGAGAACGTTTGCAAACATTCTGAAGACGTTCCCTGTTCGCCGGGTTTCTTAAAATGAAGATTTAGGATTTTATTAAGGATTGTCCAACCAAACAAACCATGTGACTGTTTTACTCTCTTTCACCCACAGATTACTGAAGCAGCAAATATAAATGAGACAATAAATCACCAGTTCATCCTGCAAATTCTGTATTTCATCCTAATTAATGAAAAAATGTCCAGGCAAAGACTTTAGTTTTATTAAAAGAGTCACTTCTATTGATGTTTTTAGTTTATATGCTGCGCACATCACAGAGCAATATTACAGCTTAAAAGCACGTTTCTGACATAACTGTCTAATGAATTATTGTGCGGAAACAGTGAGTATTTCTAAACAAGCTTTTACAGGTCGGTTAATAATCTCAACAGGTGTGAGGCATGCGTCCAAAACTCTTCATCTAATGAAAGACACATCATCCTTTTACCAGAAAACATCTGTTGCAAACTCTGAACGCTTTGGAAAATAACACATGTGCAGTATTGTGCTGGGAAAATGTGCTTTTCGCTCCTGTTGCGTTGCACTTATTTTTAATCTTAAGGCAGCAGGATGTGAAATAATGGCACACTGATAATAAATGTTGAGTTCTGAAGTTGTGAAAATTGCGGATGAAGACAGAAATTCGCTTTCATGAGTTATAGTGCCTGAAACCTGTGGTTAAAGTTTCTCTTAAATGACATTATTTACTCGTTTTAGACTGCGGTGCATCTGTAACCCTCATATCAGCAAACAAAATAGCTAAATAATGGTTTTGTTTGGCACACCTGACTCCCACTCAGACAAACACAATGAAATTCCTTAATGTTTTAAACCCTACAGATTATGATAAAAAACTAAGACACTCAGTTTTGCAGATTTTTTCCTTTTTTTAGTATTTCAAGTTTTTTTTTAATTTACCAGTATTTTTATTTATTTATTGTTTAACGCCATCTTAGGTTATGTATTTAACAGCATCTAAGGCTTTATATCCTGGCATTCGAACCAGGAACTGTCTACTATGAAGGAACAGTGTTACAAACTGTTTGGAGTTTGTATCGCAATATAGCTACTAAAATATTCAAGAATGCTAAAATAATCTTACATTTTACAATTTCCGCAGGACAAATGAATAAAAATTGGCCAGTGAAAGCAAAACAACAGCATCGCAGTAGAGCTAGCTGGTTGCTGACAATACTATCGCTAGCATCCATTTAGCATATCTGAATACTGCATAGCTAGTTACAGATTAACACATTTTGATTTAATATTTGCTAGGTAAACTTTAATACCATAGATCAAATATATTTACTCTGGTAATATCACCAAAACTTGACTGTAGTCTCTGGGCTCAAACGCTGGGCAAATATCTTTAATTTTTAAATGAGAAAAGTTTAATAGCTGCAAACACTAAAAATAATCTTGAGTTAACTTTGAGAAGAACAATGCAGAAATGCGTTGGTCTGTAAGAACATGCGAAGCAGTTTGTCCTGCGGCCGCAGCAGCTCAAGCGCCGTAATCAGCACAGCTAATGCGCGCATTAATAACGCTGCGACGTCCAACACCGGCGCGCTGGCGACTGTAACCGAGGCGCCTGGCCACACCGCCTGCGGATCACGTTGCCTCCATTAGCTGCCTTGATGAAGTTTTCCCCACCCAAACAAAGCAGAGCATTTTCATACAACGAACCCAGCGTAATGAGAGACTCTATCAGCCTGAACCCTCAGAATCTGCATTCACAACAGTGATGGGCTGATTTGCTGGGCGCTCTCTCATGTTAATGAGAGTTCTGAAGAGACGCGGGCGAACGCGATTCACTTCTCGTAGCATCCAGGGCTCTTGAATATAAATAGCCAGTCAAAGTGGCTGTCTGTGAAAAATGGGTTGTTAGCTTGGAGGCTAAATGGGTAAGGTTGCTATGTGCATTTATGTGGTCTGATAGGGTGAGAGTAACTACACTGGCCCTGCCCTGTGGGCCAGTCCCAGCAATTAGAGCTGTATTATTTATTTCCTTTGCACGGTGTAATTATGTCATTAAAATCACTATATTTGATAGAATTCATGAATATAAAATATGAAACAATTGTAAAGCAACATGTAACATTTTGAGTTAAAAATAAATACAATCACAGTGATAAACACAATCTCACTCAGATGCACAGCTGTTTGCTTATAATAATGATTTATCCTTTGAGCTGTTGGGTCCAGTTCTGCTGAAAGTCTGTCTGTAAACAGAAAGAAGATCCGGCTGATAAATCATGTGTGTCTGTAGATGGTGCAGCGATTGTTTCTGTTGTTCTCATAGCTGTTGTTTAAACTTCATTAATGTAAAAATACCTGCATGCAAGTCTCCTGCAATTTCGCGTTTTTAACAGAGATGGCAGTGTAGGCAAACAATACGGATTGCAGTTGTCTAATCTAGCCTGTGTTTTTCAGACGGCAGGTCTGTCCACTTTTTAAAAACCATTATAAGTGATTTTTATTTTTCTAAGGAACAGGTAATGCTGTGATAATGTCAGATGTTGTGGGTGCTTCCAAACAGGCCTGAGTTTAGGAGCTCTGCTCTCAAAGCTTTATGAAATTCTGGTCTCTGCATATAGATCGTGTCTCTCCTCTCATTTTATCGAGCGCAAGCTAAACATTATTAGTCTAATCACACACTTCACCTTTATGAAACAAGGACAAAAACAGTAAACAGACACGCCGCAACCTAAAATTTCATAGAAGGTCTTTTAGATGAGAGGCTGACACTTTTGCTTTTTATAGTTTGTAGAAGTGACTGAGAAAGTCACATGAAAGAACAGAGGGCACATATCCCAGAATGCACCGGTGCAGACGTTACCACGATGACTCTCTGCGGTATTCATTAGCGTGTCCTGCCATGGGGGCTTGGACCCCATGTGCTCCACCATCTGCAAACTCCCATGACTGCCTGATGAGAGATTCTCAAAAATCTTCTAAGTGTATTCATAAAGCAATATTACCACACAATCCCACATGGATGCAGTTATTCATCTTTTTGGTGTACTTTGATTTCAGACTTGTTTTTCATCCGTTTTAATTATTCATTATTAAGATGAAACTTTCACGACTTTAAAAAATGACCTCAAGTGTTTGGACACTTAAAGCTGCAATCTGTAACGTTCGCCTCTCTGTCGCCACCTCTGTTTGAAACACGAAACTGCTGGTTGCCTCACATATGTTGACTTTCACATGTATGAAACTGAAATGTATTTCACCTCAGCGTCTCAAAATATCACATTAGGCAACTTTCTGGACATTTCAAGCTTGTTTTTGAACTGATGGTGGAACAGGAACGATTGAGCAGAACATTTTAACACAAATGCACTTGTGAAATATAAATCAATATATGTAGTGTTGAAAATGAAGACAAAAAGGATTTAGACAGTTTCCAGTTGTTAACCTGAATTACTGCTCGGACACCTTTGGGCTTGACTAGTACTGACTTCATTCATTCACTAATAATCTCCATGACAACAGTGGATTAAATTTATTGCAAAACTGCCTCTGAAATCTGAAAACCGGAGACAAGCTCCCAAAGTATTTGTCTGCACCTGGCGCATCATTTTATTATGATATTATAATATTTAAGTTCATACAATTCAGCAATTAAACATTGTAAGAACATTTTCCTAACATTTCCATCATCAAAAAATGATAATGTTATGTTAAATGTTCCAGAAACATTCAAAACAGCAACTTTTAAGACATTGTATTGACACAATTGTTTGGTTACAAAAACCTTTTCGAAACATTTCACTTTTGAAACTTAACTTAAGAACAATATTTTTGAAATATATATGATATATAATGTTAAAAAGTTGTATTTACATTTGATAACTTTGAGAGAACTTTTAGACAATGTTAGACATTCTGTACTAGCTGTGATTATATTCATACATTGTGGCTTTAATAAACAGTTTTGGACTCACTGTATGTTATGATTTGTCTGTATTGTTCATCTTTAACACTCATGATGTAACAGACATGTTTCCTGTCAGTGTTACTGGACGAAACCGCAAAGATGTTACGGTTTTGTTTTCTCTCTCATTGGTGAGGATGTGGCCTGTGTCTGTGACAGACACAAAGGGTGATTTATCACAGCAGTGATATCACAGAGTGTTATGAAAGGACGGCTGAGCCCAGAGCGCAGAACCGTGAGTGTGGCCTCTGCGGTGAAAGAGACGAATGACTTTCGGAAACCTGAACCGCAGCTAATTCTATAACTAATCAACGTCTTGGCCGGCGCTTCGCAGCTGCCACAATCACAGTCAATAACTGCCGCTTTCAATAAATCACCTTCAGCGCTATTGATCCTCTGTCAGATTCATTCACACCTAATGACAGTCGCAGGTATCGCTTAGTGGTGTTGGCTAGCCGGCTAACAATTTCAGGTTGTAGGAACATTTTCCTAACATTTCCGTTAAGTAACAAAAACGTTAAAAATGATATTTGATATTTCTAGGAGCGTTACAGACGTTACATTAATGTTAACGCTTGTTTTTAAGAACATTACTCAAATATTTTTAATTGTTACTTTTAAAAACGCTCCACTAACCTGAACATTTTTAATATAAATACATAACGTTAAAGTGACGTTCTCTTAATTTTATGTAATTCTCCTAATTTTACTACAGTCATTTTTTAAAGAACTTTGAGAGAACTTTTAGGAAACATTAGCCAGCGTTCTGAGAACGTGTAGATATTTGTATTTGAATTAAAGATGCCATTGTTTGATTGTTTGTTAAGCATTTCAGCAGCAATTGTAGCTGGAAAATAGCTAGTTTCAGTTCAGATTTTATAATGTGTCAGATCTGCAGAGTCTTTAATGAATGATAAACAGTGATAACAGGTGTCATTATCTTAAATGATGATGTTCTGCAGTTGTACATCATTAAAGAGCATCGTGAAAATAAACAAACATGACTGAGCGGCTGTGATGTCATTTATATGCACTCGGTCTATATTTAACATTATTATGGAACTGAATAACAATGTGTTATGAAAGATTAAGGCAACATTTCTCAGGTGTGTGAACGTAAACATACTGTTATCCTCTGTGACTGAGATCAAACCCAATCCATTATGGTTTTATGGTACAGCCCGGCCCTATGAAATATAGCTGTGACCTTAAAGACAACGATTGTGTTTTGTCCTAAGCAACTTGCAGTTCATTCAGCCTATACATTTGATAACTAAGTGGTGTTGAACCTACATCCTTTGCACTGCCAGCAAAATGCTCTACCAGTTACAAGAACAACAATGAACTACATTCTGACAAACTGTCATTTTTCTCCTGTGTATTATTGGAAACTCCAGTTCATTGTAAATAAACAGATTCAAGCAGTGATTCACTAAAGCCGCTTTCTTGCCATTTAAATGTAAATTGTTGCTTCTGTTTATAGCTGTGTTTTAGACTCTGTTATGTAAATGAGTGTGTTTTCTAGTTTCATGTAAATTGATCTGTTGAAATGTAATGTCATCACCCTAATCAAGACCTTCATTGTTTTTCTGTTAGATAAATACAGCTCTGATTAAATGAAATAATCGGATTGTTACATATTCAGTTATGCGGCGCTTGTAGCCGAGAAGCTAGTTTCCCAACACTGACAGGAACTTTTAATGAAGATGTGAGTTGCTTTTATGTGTAAAGCTCTCCAACATCTGGTTGCTAAGCAGTTGTACAAATCTGTGTTTTCTCGCTGTCTTCAGTGATGTATTTTTTCTTGGTTCAAGCTTCTGTTGCTCTAGAATGTTCCTGAAAATAGTTTTGGATTGAGCGTGGAAGCTCTCGAATGATTGTTTCAAATCAGCTTAACACGTTTGAAAAAGGAGCGATGTTCTCAGAACGTTCTCTAAAAAACCTCTCAAAAATGTTCCTGCAGCAATATGGTCGTTTTAAACATTTCTAGAACTTACAAAATTCAAATATTTTTCACATTTTTGTTGCTTAATGGAGATGTTAGAAAAACAGCCTAAAATTGTTAACTGAGTAAATGCAGCAGCACTGTTGCTAGGGTGTTGTAGGTGTTGCTAAGGCACTAGATACTAGATGATTACTTACTAGTCCAAGGATGAAGATCACAGTTGTGTGTATCTTTGATGCAGCTTTACAGATATGATTTAAATCTCTCCTGTATGAATGTTAGTAGATTTTTTCACATTTTATTATTCGCAGGATAAAAGTCCCTCTGCCTGCAGAGAAAAGCTCAACAAACCCTCATTCTGAAGTTTACTATTAAGGGTTAGGGGCTAGTTCATGTCCCCAACCCAGCGTTTCAGCTGCCATATGCTGTATGCTTATGTTTCATCTGCGTAACAAACAACCGGCTGTACTGCAAGACCTTTTTACCCTTGAACCTCTGTTAAACCTCACAGATTGTAAACCTTGATAAATGGCTGGAATCGCAACTCAGGAGAACAATGGCGTATTTCCTCATGGCGTTATGCCTCATGAGGTCCAGCGTCGCGCCGTCAGCGCTGCTCACCAGAGCAGCGATGTGCCGCTGAGAGCCGAGGTATTAACCATATGGAGGCATGTTAAGAAAGCCATCAGAGAATCTCCACCCAACTGCTCATTGCCACTTTGAGTCCAAACTTTCCAGAGCAATCGACTCTACACACGTTTCATTTCCAGCCTCCAAAGTTAATTTCATTAACGGCAGAATGTTGGCGTCCACAAGCCATTTAACGGCCGTAATGCATCCTAATGTCATTTTAGAGTTAAACTGAAGTCATTCAGTGAGATGTTGTCCATCAGTAGATGATTGTGAAAGCGAAAGAGCTCCCTAGCTAACAGTTTTTGGTTGTAAGTATGTTTCCCTAATGTTTCTGCAAAGTGGCAACAACATTAAAAAGTTACATAGTTGGAGTTTAGCTGTTTTGTGTGCAAATGTGGATTTAAACATTTGCATTGTTCCCCAGGATTCATTACAGCAGCACTAGCAGATTGTTGCCATGCATATCATGACGTGACAGTTCATGAGGTTTCTGTGAGCCTTTGGCTACTGCCCTCAATGATACATTCTGGTCATTAAAACACAGGCACCTTTTGAAAAGCTTTATGTCTCCATTAAGAGATGTGTGGAGTTCTTTTATGTGAAGTGAGTGGGCTGTAAAACGCAGAAAACACACTGTGCTCTCCTTAAAAAGACCTGCCCAGAAATCTCTCACAGTAATGATGAAATGCTCTCTTTTATTTCTTGGGTTAATGCTAATTTTAGTTGTAGTCTTGGACAGCAGGTCTGTGGTGAACCTCATGTCTGTTTGTGTGCGTCTGTCTTTTAAGACAGTTTTATTGTTCAGTTGCCCCTGCGATGCTCAGGACAGATAATGACAGATAATGATTAGATTTGATTTGCTTTTATATTATTATTAAGTATTTTTATTTTTATTATTAGATATAAATTTGTCTCTGATGTCTCCTTATAGAAGAAATAAAACAATGACAAAAGCAACCTAATTATTTACATGCCAGTAATAAAAAAATGAATATAGCTGAGGGCACAAGATTTAGAAAGAAACACTCATATTGAAATATGCTTACATACGTTCATAACAAACATTTCCTTTTGCTTTCTGTTTAATCTTGCGTCTGTAAAAAACAACTGAAATATTAAAAAGATCTTTTTTTTCTCCTGACAGCTTTTTTATCAGCATGAATATAAAGTAGAAATTAAGTTCCACAAGATTGGCAGAATTCATTTCTTTAAAGAAGTGTTTTTTCTGAGTGCCTGATTCAAAAGTCTGCATGTGTGTGATTTTTTCCTGTCTGTGTGACTGCAGCTCATCAGATTGTAAAGGGTGTTCTTTTACACAAGATGAGATGTAGGGTAACAACAAAGATGGCGTGACCGGATAGTTTATGTCCAATTGTACGACAGACGCTGATGTCTTCATTGATGCAAAACCGCACAACAGTAACTAAATCTCTCTCTAAATCTCACACGCTGCTGCGTCTCATTCATTAGGGACAGATTTGTGTCTTTTATTCATTTCAAAACTGAACTCTGAATCACTTTTAAACAACCCTTTCTTTCCTGAGGGAGGCTTTAGAAAATGTTTGAATAACGTTCCTATAACCAAGCAGTAATGTTAGTGCAACGCCCAAATCTGGAGGTTTTGAGTGTTACAGAAACTTTTAAAATATTGCTTTTTAATGATTCACGGAAATGAAAAGTTTATGGAAACATGTCTGAGGAAAAACATGCAAGAAACTCATTACATCAGAACATTTTTTGTTGATGTTTGTTTCTCCACCGGTTTCTCCTCCACCAGCCGATGTTTTGGTTCTCCTACATCTGACTTCCATCACCTGTTATTTGCTTAATGTGTTTCAAATGTTTTGAAGTTCTCTGATAGTTCTTTTGTTTTGTCTGTTTCCTTGCAGAATTATTTCGGTTTTCCGTCCGCCCTGTCAGATTCTGTTCTGGTGTTTATGACCATCACCACCTTCATCAACGTCAGCCTCGTCTTCAGGAGATCATGACGTGAGTCTGTGAGGGCTGGAGGAGCAGAACGTGAGCTGTTCATCTGTCAGACGCTGAAGACCTCTGGAAGGTGATGGCAGGTACCTGTAAGGAGACAACAACAGGGTACGTCTCTATTATGTCACTGCTGTCGTTACTGTCTTGAAAACTCCACCAGCTACATCTGCAGGTGTTTGTGTGGAGCGACAGAAGATGAGATGTGGGGACCTGTTCCAAACAGTGAGATCTGCCCACACAACATCTCATGATTCAGACAGAGGGCAACTAGCAGCCGGGGTACAGAGCAGAAACAACAGTGACTCATTAGTAAACATTCATGTTGACACCTGAATGCTTCTCTGTGATGATTGATTTCATTAAATACACATTTTCCCTCAGCATTATATATAATTGGTCGTATAACAGTGTTTTCTGTTTAGATGTTAATATGCATTAATATAAAACTGTATTTACAGGTCGATGTTGGTAGACAGATTAATCCATTAATATTAAAACAGGAATTAAACAATTTACTCAAATTTCAGTTTTATTGCTCTCAAGATGCTGTTTGTTCTGTAACAGCAATATTTGCAATGTTTTCTTAAATATTATATTATATATTATATATATATATGTATATATTAGTTTTAATTACATTTACTTAAGTCCAGCAACTTATTATATTATATTATGTTTTAAGCTTCTATTACTTAAAAGAAGACATGACAAAAAAACACTTTATGATTATAGAATTAATAATTGTGTAACATATGTCAGAAAACTTTACCATATCTTATTCACACTGTGTGGTGAATTTGAAACGTACGATTAATAAAAGCTCATTTCTGCTATAGCCCTGCACTCTGTCAAAGGTTACGTCTATTTATCTTAAAAGATGAATGTTTACCTCAGCTTGACCTTCACCTATATGAGAAGCGGTGATCTGCTTTAATGAATGTTGAGGAAAACTAACGTTAGATTAACATTTCAGCCGCGTCGCATCATTAAATCAAAATCCACAAATCCAACTTCACTGTTTTCCAGTCCTAAGTGACAAATTATTTTCCGCTTGACTTGAGTTAATCAAAGCCCTCCTTCATCATTGAATGTGTTAATTTGATCAGAATTATCATCACCGCTATCTTCAATTTCATTTCTGCGCCTACGTGTGTTTTTTTCTGATGTTACACACGTCGCTTTTTGGACTACACACATAATAATATATAAACGCTATAGAATGGATAAATATGTCGCATGTCTTACAAAAATGATCCATTTTGATTCAGCACTTAAGGTACTTTTTCACAATCAAGATACTTTTAAAGTAACAGAGAACGTTCTTTGAAGAAGGTAGAAGAACGTCTTTGTTTGCCACTTTACGGTGATTGTTCTGCTGAGAGCTCTGATTGTAAGTGCGGTAACTCAAAAACATTAAAACCGTAAATCACAATGAACTCAAATTTTGTTTCTGTTGTCACCAGACGCTGCATATTTATTTTTGCTAGAAAGTGAGTTATAATAGGATTCCTCTCAGCGTGCAGCTTATTTCTGTGTTGTAATGTGACAAACCTCACATTGTTAGCGTGCAGTCGTCACGTGACAGAACAGATTAAATTAGCAGGCAAAGGGTCTCAATCCTATTTCTGTCCCATCCTGAAGATCAGAGCAGTCACAACATCACGTCCTCCGGCCTCCTAATGATCTCAGCTTCCATTAAAGGCCATCAAGTTCCTTCAGGAATGTCACTGAGCAACAGGTTTCTAATGTACAGAAGTTCAGGTGAGTTTATTCACTTATTTTTGCCTTCAAAGAAACCACAGGAAGAAGATTAAGCAGCCAAGAAATTTTATAAAATCTTTTTTTACCTACTTCTAGTAACATATGATCATATGATTGATGATCAACTTAAGGGCTGTTCAAAATGTTTGTGTGTGTGTGTTTGTGTGTACGTGTGTGTATGTGTTTGTGCACAGATGTGTGTGTGTGTAGGTGTTTGTGTGTACGTGTGTGTATATGTTTGTGTGTGTATGTGTTTGTGCACAGATGTGTGTGTAGGTGTTTGGGTACAGATGTGTGTGTTTGTGTTTGTGTGTGTGTATATGTGTTTGTGTGTATGTATATGTGTGTGTATGTGTTTGTGTGTATGTATATGTGTGTGTATGTGTTTGTGTGTGTGTGTATGTCTGTGTGTATGTGTTTGTGTGTATGTATATGTGTGTGTATGTGTTTGTGTGTGTGTGTATGTCTGTGTGTATGTGTTTGTGTGTGTGTATTTGTGCATATGTGTGTGTGTTTGTGTGTGTGTGTGTATGTCTGTGTGTATGTATATGTGTGTTAGTGTGTTTATTTGTGCATATGTGTGTGTGTGTATGTCTGTGTTTGTGTGTGTGCATGTGTGTGTGTATGTTTGTGTGTAAGTGTTTGTGTGTATGTATATGTGTGTTAGTGTGTGTATTTGTGCATATGTGTGTGTGTATGTCTGTGTGTATGTATATGTGTGTTAGTGTGTGTATTTGTGCATGTGTGTGTGTTTGTGTGTGTGTGTATGTCTGTGTGTATGTGTTTGTGCATATGTATGTGTGTTTGTGTGTATGTTTGTGTGTAGGTGTTGGTGTATATCATTTGTATTTAGTAATACTGTATTTCCTCCTTGCACAAACAGGAAACAAATCCACTATCAGATAACAGGAATGAAAAAGGTCAGCAGCATTGATTGTTTTCCTTGAGCAGCCGTCAGTGACGTTCCTTCAGAACCAAACACCTCACAGCAGATGTACCTCACCAGCTGACAGGTAACATCCATCCATGTTATCAACTGTAATGTTAGTAGAACCATTATTAAATAACATTCATATAACCTTCAAACATTTCAAGAACTTTCAAATTAACATTTTTAAACATTAGGGGAACGTTAAAGCAAATGCTTACACCAGATCTGTTTCCTCTGTAGATGTGAATCTGTTATGGCAACAATGCAGCGTGTGTGTCTCCTAACACCGCCTACAATCTGAGGACCTCGCAAACACACACAAGACGACTCGCTGGTCCTGCAGACGAATTACTCAAAGGCTTGAGTTACACAGAAAGAAATTACAACGGCCACAATTGATCAACGGCACATCTGGTAGAACCATCTGCTGGCGACTCTTGATGATCTCACTGATGTAGCTGCACCATCATGGGAATTCAAATCCATGTCTGCGGCACTATCTGTCACAGGAAATGGAAGTCTGGGGCATTTGAGCGTCTCTGATCACTTGCAATGGCTTTGTTTGTTTCAGGATTAGCCACACAGAGGACAGCAACGAGCGGTTTTGCTCAAACACAACGGAGGTGCTTTATTTAGGTGTCAACATCATCGCCTGCGTCTCAGAAGAAACGCAAATCGACACTAGTGTGGCGTTTGTGGGTGTACAGGAAATATCATAACATAAATACATTTGGGCTGAACGCTTATTGAGTTCTTGGAGCTTATAGTATTGGCTCCCTGTGCTCCTGCTAGTGACCAAAAACCAACTGCCAAAAAAAACCCTGAGGGACCTCAGTTCTGGAATTGCTCCTTGAGCAAATGAGGAACGAGGTCTGAGGAAAATTCCTGAGGAGGAATGAGTGAGAAAACATTGTATCCCATGAGGAAGTGTTTTTTGTCCAATCCTTGCATTCCGGCGGGGTGGAGCTAAGACACAAGGACAGGAAGCAAGGAAAGAAATCAAGGACGCACAAATGTTGAGAATTGAGATGCAGCCATTTTTGAAGCTCTAGTGGAGACATATGAGAGATGTCATCCTATTTCCCTCAGGAACAACCTAAAGATATATAAGAAAAATTCAGCATAACTAGCTTGCGTGATAAACAGTTGTGAGTTGTTGTGAGGTAACTGAGATAACTGCTTATTTATCTACTATTTCAATCCTATCATAATATGTTCTGTTACATTGTTAAGTATGCAGCTGTAATATGCATTATGCACTTAGCAATACGCTAAGCATCGGTTCCCCATGCTAGTCCACAAAGCCAACCTGTAATACAGAAGAGACGAGTGATATTGATTTGATCTGGTAAACACTTCACTGCTGTAAATAACGTTCTTTTGCCAGAAAGTCTTCAATAGATTTGACTTCAAAAGTTCAGACAAACAAATTGTTTTTCTGTATTTATGCATTTGGAACAATGTTGTGACTTTAATGAAGGCAACATGTTGCTGGCTTGTAACCTGTGTTTCATACAATCATTAGCAAATATTAAACCTGTATTGTTCACAGCCAATTAACACGTAACCCGTGCGATTGTTTCGCTTTCACTTTTATTAAACCAACATTTCCATCTAGTTGCCACAAAAATTGCCACACTGTGCTAAACTGTGTATTTAGCCAGTTTTTAATTGGATGCAATCTAAACCCTGCTAACAATCTCAGGTTGTATGAATGTTTCCATTAATGGACAAAAACATTTAAAACGTTCCATCAAAAGCTTGAGAAACATGAACAAAAAGTTCTAGTAACGCTACTGCAACAACGTTTTTTAAAACATTCAGATAAGTTTTTGAGAACATCCCCATTAGCTGTAAATATATAACGCATTTGAAGAAACATCTACAGTAACATCTTGCAGCTAATATTGCGACTATCCATCAAACAGCGTGTTCATGACGCATACAATGCAGATAAAAACATTCATTCACCCAAAACAAGCGGGACAAACATACATAATTAACAACACAGATCCATTATGAATGAGTTTCAATGACTAATCTTCACAATTAGCTTTATCTCTCCAACAATCTCATCACGTTTGACACAGAATCCAACAGTCACGGACGCGTCTCCAGAGTGAGAATCAATTGTCCGGCCCTGTCCTGTTGGCTACAGTTCATTTGCTACAAATTTAATATCTCTTACATCAGACATCCGCCTCATTTCTCAGAGATGAAGTCATTAGAAATGGGAACGTACAGAAAATGAGTTTTAACGATGGTTATAGTTTTAGCATATTCGTAGCTTTTAACGGCGATTGTTAAATGCGAGAATAAATGGATGGCAACGACTCGTTTCATATGCGACACCGGACTGCTCTTTAAGTTTCAGAACGGCTTTGATATCATTGCAATGTCCTTATTGAATTTAACTTCAGGTGCAGGATGAATATAGAAGAAGAGTTCGATTAAATTCTTCTTTTAAAAATCTCGCTCACTTTATCCTCTAATTACCTCTGAAGCCGTAGAGACACTGGGAAATAAAAATGAGAGTTTTGTGGCTTTTGGTCTTGTATGTCCTGTATGCTATTATATTTAAAGCTGACAAAATTTACTCCTCATGTGCATTTAATTGTAGTTTCTCTCCCCAACAAAGCAAATAATCTTCCCAACATTTCTAAGGTGTGTAAACATTTCCATAATGTTTACATTCAGTTTCTTGGTTATAAGAACGTTGTTTAATTTTGTTATGATGTTTTTAAAACATACCACCAGCAACTTAAAAATAACATTTTTTAGATATATCATGCAAGAACTTTTTTGATAAGCTTGAGAGAACTTTCAGTGAATGTTAGCCAATGTTGTGAGAACGTTCCCTGTTAGAAAGCGAAACCTTGTTAGAAAGAGAAGAACCAGGAGACATTGTTAGAACATTGAGCAGCGTTCTGGTAGCGTTCATCTATCAAAATATTAATATTAAGTTTTAAGCTTATACACATTTCTTATACAAACTATACAGAGTTCCTAAAACTTGAATTTAATTCTTTTTTTTTCATTTTTGTTACTTCAATTAAATGTTACAGAAATGTTCTTACAACCTATAACTGTTAGCTGGGAAGTCACGTATCTGTCTGTGTGTTCTGTAGATCTGTGGGTGGTGGTCCTACGACTGCAGATATCTCAGCTGCTTCCAGCAGGTCAGAGGTTTGATCTCACGTCTAATGAAACTCAGGACTGAGTCAGACTCCAGGGAGATCCTGAGATCATAATCCAGTTTTATCACCGGTGGGCTTTGGGTCAAGCACTTGCTCCGGGGGGCCGTCGCTGAAACTGCCCTGTCATTTGCTGCAGGTAAAATGTCTGATGCCCAATGGCAAATTATTAAAATCTGTCTTTGTCCAGTTAAAGCCACAGGCATTACAGTCTCATGTCAGTGACTGAGTTCAAATTGATTCACACAGTCTGTTTTCAGGTCAGCCCAGGACAGGAGATTCATGTTCTGCTCCTGATTTAAAATTTGATGCTTTCATTCTGTGTGTTTCACAACAAGAGGAGCACGATGCTAGCAACACCAAGGTCATGGGTTTGATTCCCAGGGAATGCATGGACAACAAAATGTCAATGTAAGTCTTTGCAAAGCCGCAAGCTGCAGCTTTTAGAATCAGTTAGTGAGCGAGTGCATCAGATCAATGTTCAAAACATCTCCTAATGATTAATAATTTCTGCTGTCTGCTCTGATTCCTGGGAAATGTACGAATGTTGTAAACATCATTTGTCTGTTTGGTTATGTCATGTCCTTAAACAGAAGGAAGACTCGAATGCTAACAAACTAAAAAGACTCGAATGCTAACAAACAGAGGTCATTTATGTCAAGAAATGAACTCTGCATGTAACCTGCAATTCCTGCTTCAAACAGAGATGGCGACAGTGAGGCAAACGTTTCAAATTGCAGCTTTAAATAAAGCTACATTTTTTGGAGAGACACACATTACAGAGATTGCTTCATTTCTTCAGAATGACCCGTTAAAAAGGTCCAGTCTCAGACTTGTATGCAAAGCTTTATTAATAATTCAACAAGCACTCTGAGATTCAACACCAGCAGATGGATTTATCAAATCACGTGCACTTATAAACACAAACATGCTGCAAAAACTGAGATACACAGAACGAGCAGCACTCGGCCCATCTGACAGAGGGTTTGTGTTTCAACCGGCCCAGTAAGTTTAAGGTCCAGCACAGAACAAGTTCCAGAATGCTTCACATTTTGTGTTCGGTGGATTTAATATCCAAAGAACAAGATAATGTTTGTTTATACTGAGGCAGGTAAAAACGTCAACCTCTGCTTATGTGAGTGATAACACATTTAATAATGGCAATTAATCCATTTAAAGACTTTAATTAATAGCAATGCTTGTAATTATACTTCACAAAAATACATCAGTTTTATCCCGCAACAGAACACAAGCTGTCTTTGGTCTTTAGTCTTTTGTAAGTTAGGTGTCATTTTTTCAGATCATCTGAAAGCTGCATAAGGCAGCTGACATTTAGATAAATGTTCGACAAGAGAGAACTATTTAAAGAAAATCCATTTGAGGGCCTTCAGTACAATATCTTCAATATATCTGTGACTCACTTTAAAGCATCGTACAGAATATGTGCGATAGTTTTCATGTGAGGTCTTGATTTATAAATAACTGATATTTACACAACCACAATAACAAAATTGATCAGCATATACAGTGAAGAACGGCTCCAAGGTTTATCCAATCAGAAAGCAGAGCTGAAACTATCCATTTTAAAACTATCCGTTTTAATTGGTTAGACGTCAAATCATGCTTTAAATGCATCATTCAAGATGAATGAATGTGTAACAAATAGTTTCAATCGTTTTTAATCTACAGAAATCCATATGTCATCTACAGCAGAACAAAACGTTGAACATCTTCACATTATCTGGCCTGTAATGCTTGGAAACGGCAGCTGAGTTTGAAAAGAATGTCCGTGAGACGAAATGAATGCTGGTGGAATATAATGAAAGATCTTTTCTTTCTTTCACATGTTTCTGTTCTGTTACTAATCACTTAAACGGACACATTCTCAAAGAACTTGTATAATTACCCTTTCACTGATTAAACAACAGCGATTTCTTCACTTCCTGCTCTGCTTGACTGATATGAAAATTGTGTTTATGAAAATTTCTTTTTCATTCTCTCCAAATGCTGTTTAAACTCAGAAGGCTGGATGATGTGTTGGGTCTCTAAAAGAAAGCTTTTAGAAATCTTAAAGCATAACTTTTTATGTTCTGTATTAAGAAATTAGATTTTATTTACATATTTCACAATGAATCAAATTTACATTGCATTACATTTTTTAAACGTTCCACTTTACGCTTCTGTTCAATATATATTGTATGACTTAAACAAGGTTTAATAATGTTACTACAGAAACCTTTTGATAACGTTAGCCAACATTTTGAGTATCATTAAAGTTGAGTGATTTAACATTTATTTATTTGCAAGATGCTTTTATCCAAAGAGACTTTAGGTGAATTCAAGGTGTACATTTTTATCAGTACTTGTGCTCCCTGGGTTTGAACCCACAACCTTTGCGCTGCTAACGCAACACTCTACCAGTTGAGCATCTGTATTTCATGTTAGCTGTTGCGTGTGATGAGATACATGCTGACTAGCTGTCTTGTTAGTTTTCTTCTGGACATGAATTCAGTGTGTTGGAAGAACGTTAGTTTTAAACTGAAGGCCAACAGCCAAAACAATGTTCATCTTCTGCCATTAGCGGCTCCTGAGTGGCAACTTACATGATATAATCCTTCAAATTAATGAAGCTCTACATATTTGAAAGCAACTCCAAAAACCTCAAGGCAAAAATGCTAATGCCAAATGTTGAATGGAAAGTTAACACATACTTGTTAGCAAGAAAATGTTCGCTAAGCTGTCAGAGGCAACGGGATGTTTCTCTGAACCCGTTCCAAATGTCACTTATTACAAAATCTCTCTTTTCCAATTAATGAAGCCTGAATCTTGGTTTAATCATTGACAATCTTGGTTCAGCTATATCTTCTGTCAGCGCAGTGTTAAAAACTGCAATGGAGAGTAACTGCTGATCCGTTTAACCAACCATTTAACTTTTACCACAATCAGTATGGAGGCTTGTCCCAAATCTCACATTTAATGCTATTTTGTAGTATTAATAGTGCGAGTAGTGTTAAATTTTAACAAGAAGTACACTTACTCATATGCTGTGCTGGGGGGGCTAAAGCTGAGTGAGAAAAAAATCACACTATTTATAAAGCGTAGTTGCTACAAAACTCACTTCCGTCAAAAACTCACTTCTACAAAACGCATCACGTCGGATGGGGATGTTGGGAAAACAGGCAGCGCTGGAATCAAACTGACTTCCTGACTCCCTTTGTTTCTTTAAAGATGATACTGTCGTTCTATAACTCACACACTAAGTGATGTAGTGCGTACTGCGTTATTTAAGTGTACACTACATCATTTGCAACACAGCTTTGAAATATAGCAAATGATATAGATCTATACAGAATGCTAAAGTACAAATGATATCAGTTACTTTAATGTTACACTTGTGACTCTTCGTTTAAAATGTTTAGCAGCTGGGCATTTGTAAGACAGCTGGGATACTACAAAGTCATCCATCACATGCGGTAGTTAAAGCTTATGAAAACCACTGCCCTGCATGCCAAAAAACACATTAGCGCTGAAGAACTATTGATTTCAAATTAGCTAACATCTAAAAACTTTTCGCTTGCGAAACACCTGTGGCTCCGGATTAATATCCGGCGCTGACCTGTTGAAATATTTACTCGGTGACCCGCGGGAGGTTATCAGAGCAGTTTTTGGATGAGATTGCACGGGTCCGATGAGCTTTCAGTTCTGTTGAATTACTGTCACTCCACAGTCCATATGACACACGGTCTGTCCAGAGCCCAGAACTCGCCAATAGCTAATCTGTGCTCAGCTAACTGAGAGCTGGCTAACGTTCTCCAACAGTTTTCTTGCAGTTTTTAAACGTTCTTGCAGTAGTGTTACAAAATCCTTTAAGCTGTGTGACATATCAAAAACGTTATTCTTACGTTGTTAATGAAACATTAAAAAAATAATCAAAAGAACTGTTTGAATATCGTTCCTATAAACACAATAATGTACAATTTTCTGCAAAAGCTGCATGTTTTGAACATTCAAAATTACGTTTTTTAATGGAAACATTGTGGAAACGCTCTTACAACCTAAAATTGTTAGCTGGGTAGTCCATATGACACGCGGTCTGTCCAATGTCTGGAGTTCAGCCAATAGCCAATCACAGCCTGCGGTGTTAAAGAACAGCAATCTGTTCAGGTCATTGCATACTGACCCTCTGAAACGAGACCATATAACAAGATTATACTTCTGTGGGGAAGCAAAATTGCAATGAAATCTGTCTAATAGCTCAATTGTTTCTCCCAGACAGCAACGACATTGACAGGAGAGCAAATGGAGGCTTTGGCTCAGATCCTACTTCTCTTGAGGTAAAATTGACCCCAGAGGAGTTCAGAGGTCAATCCCAGCTAACAGTTTTAGGTAATGTTTAATTTTGATTTTTGTTTCCAGTAAATAACAAAAGAAACGTTTTGGGATATTCAATTGCTTGGTCTGTAATGTTCCTAAAACGTTCCACTAATAACTTAATGATACATGATACACTTAACTTGATACATGTTCTACTAAGGTTACAGCAAAAACGTTTTGGTAACTTTGACCATAACCCTTTCATTTGTAAGCCCCGCCCCTTTAACAACTTTATGAAAGTGACAACATGACACGTTCATCCTCAGACCTTTGTTTTATCTTATTACACATTCAGTTTCACTCAGAAACATGTTTTCACATCACAGTTGTTAAAATACGTTGAAATATCTGTGGTGACATCACAGACTGGTATCTAGGCCAATCTAAGCATACTGAGATGCCTCAGTTCACGGGGAACGTTCTTAGAACGCTGGCTAACATTCTTTGAAAGTTCTCCCAAAGAGGCAAAGCAGGTCTTTATATTTCAATCAAAGATTTCTAAAGTATTGTGTACAGATGAATAGTGCGCAATGAGAGCAGAAACAAGTAAACAGGGTCCGTTTTAATGTCACAAAGGTAATTCTCCTGAGCTATAAAAGAGCAACTTTTGAGCAATAAAACTGTCCTCTGAATAAGGAAGAACTCTTAGGAAATCTTTATTTTCTCTGTGGCTGTCTGTGGCAGATCAATACGACCCGTTTCAGTCCTTAGAATCGTCCGGTTATTTCCTCACACATCAGAAACGGTGAGGTGGCTATCATCACGAGAACTGCTTCAAAACAATTAGGGACGGATTTGACCCACGAGTGAGTGCTGGACGGTCGCAGACAGAGAAGATGTCTTTTCATCTCAGGCCTTCAAAAGAAGGTTATTTTCTTCTCAAAAACACTACAGCCTGTGGGTGTTTTTGTGGTTTCCAGGCCGTGCGTCAAAAAATTGGCTGAAGATGACAGAACCATTAGCACAATCTTACTGACATTATCTGTGTGTCTTTATGGAGATAAGTCATGTGACCCTTATCAGTGATAAAATGATGGTGGAGGTGCTATCAGCTTTCACCCAAACGCTCTTCTAGCGTATTATGATCTGGAAAGAATCTTCTACCAAACAGATTTTCTGCAGCGCATGAGTCTCATGCAGATAACAGAACGTTGTCAGAACACTAGCAAAAGTTCTCACAGTGTTAGCACAAACGTTTTTTAAGTAACTTTTTTGTACTTTTACATTATAAATATATATCATATATTTGCATTTGATTGTATATATATATATATATATACACACACACACATACAGTATATAATGTGTGTGTGTGGTGTGTTATATATATATATATATATATATATA
>JBAJNP010007413.1:0-22641 GCA_036877545.1 Yasuhikotakia modesta | reverse complement strand
TGTGAGTGTGTGTGTGTGTGTGTGTGTGTGTGTGTGTGTGTGTGTGTGTAAGCCCGGTTCTGCTGTTTCAGGGGCTTACATCAGCCGGTTGGAACAGAATTAGTAGAACTTTCTCAACGACTTCATCGTTTCTTCTGCCCGTTTCTTTTCCACTCATCTGTGAGTCTGGAGAGTTCATTTCATGTACACAAGCCCCAATATAATTTCTCTCTCTCTGAGTAATGGTTTGTGTGTGTGTGTTTGAGAGAGAGAGAGAGAGAGAGAAAGAGGTATGGAATGGCATTGGTAGGTTCATAGCCTCAATATTTCCTGGACATATTCACAGGGTAGAAATAGTTCATGGCTTCATTAAAAGGGAACCAAGAATGTGTAATTCTGCCTGGTCAGGGTGTGTGTATGTGTGATGTGTGTATGTGTGTGTGTGTGTATGTGTGATGGGTGTGTGTGTGATGGGTGTGTGTGTGTATGTGTGATGGGTGTGTGTGTGTGTTGGGTGTGGTCTTCACAGTGAACCCACCATTCTAGAGTTTCTTTGCCACTAATCTTAGAAGAATCATCCTGCTTTACTCAGACACACTCACACACACAAAACAATGACACACAGTTACACACCAAGCAACAGACTAAACATACTATTTTTACTGACTTTCCTCAAATGATTTCTCATTAGCCAAAAAATAACATTTCCATAAACAAACAATTTGTGAGACACACATCTCATATTCTCTCCCATAACACAACCAAACAACTAATTACTTCACAGAAATGCTCATTCATATTCTAATAAACTGGCACAACTTTTCATTCTTCTCATACCAAAAAGGATGTAGAGAAAAAAACTCAAAAAAATTCAGTTTCTCTTTCTATCACACACACAGATTGTAGGGGGGAAAAAGATTCACCCAGACCGGAACAAAATGGCTACCATCACTACTGGCAAGAGAGAAAGCAAAGCTTACTGTGTAGCTAATATATTTATTTACTCTACCGTTAGCCTTGGTTAACGTCAGACTAACCACAACCTAACTCCAGTGGCGTCTATTCTCCTCTTTCGTTCTCATTCTCTCTATCCTCTGGTTAACTGATTTAAGACACTCGCTCTACATACTTCCCCCAAAATGACTGTAACAGCAGAATCTGCATTTGTGGCTAATTCTGTTACAGAACTAACCTTCAGAGAACAAAGAAATAACCTGTAAAGACAACAATAACGTTCAGTCTCACGTTTCACTCACTGCAGTTAAAATCACACGTGTGTAACAGACACCGACACATGCAAAGAAAGTCTGTACGTTATCCTTTTGACTTCTGTTGTAGTTTTATTTATGTTAATTAGATCAATCTTATTATATGCAATCGTCATTTTAATATTTAACCCATTTTAATTGGATTTTATTTAACAGAAATGTTTTAATATTTTCAGTTTTTGCTTCAGTAAAGTGAAAATCTTAATGCAGGAATCCATCTTCACAGAAACGGTGTTTTTGCTTATTATTGCTTAATCAAAATGGGATTATTGTTCTTACTTTCCTACACTGTAACAGAAACACAACACCATCTCCTGGGAAACCATTATACAAACGTTTAACCCTTTACACTTTTCCAGCATATGTACCTACAGACACTAAATATTGTGTAAAAACATACAGACAGTAGAAATGAAAAACAAGCCTTTATTTCAACAAGAACAGGATTTGCATGAATCTCTTGACCACAAAGTTTCTTTAAGGCCAAATCTTCCTCTTTAAAAGATATTTACAGACAAGCTGCTTTGCATTCATACAAACTTCAGGAACTTAAAATGCTGAACTTTTAATCTTTTGGTAGATCGTGTCCCAGGATAAATTAAAATGAATTGTCTCTGTTTGCCTAATAAACTCATCTTACCAAGATACTTATTTAAATAATCAACATTAGACTAAAAGCTTTTACCAGCAAATAAATACAAATAATATTGGAACACAGGTGTGAAATGCTATCACTGTTTTATATCTCCTCCAAAATCCTTATTAGAAACCCAATAAGATCTTAGATACATGACAGATCAGTGTTCAATGTCATGTAATAACTGATGTGTCCATTTTTCACCAGTATAACAGATTGCAGTTACACAATAGCAATTTATGCAGAGAGTTCAGCAATTTTTGCAGGCTATAAATAGGCAGATATTTGTGCTTCCCAAAACAGTCACATTTAGTTAAAGGCCAAGCATGAACGTTTTGAACGGGTGCACAAGGATTAACATGTTAATGTGACCTTTCTAAGTCGCTCACTTTCTCGCCCGCTCACTCCTGCTGACCTCAACCTACAGAGGTCATAAAACTCCCACCAAACACACTGAGGAACTGATGACTGCAGAACTGAATGTGTGTGAAAACAGGCCAACGAGAGAGAGACAGAGAGACAGAGAGAGAGAGAGAGAGAGTCGACTCTAAAAGACGCCATTTCAGTAAACATCTGCATTCTGAGCAGCAGAAATCGACTGCGGAAAAGGGCCCCGTACTAACTGCACAAAACTGTGTGTGTGTGTGTGTGTACTGCAGTTCTGTGAAACTCCATATAAGGTACTGAGTGGCAGTGTCAAGCCTAGCTGGCCCGAACAGGAAACGCTCAAACAGGAAGTGATGTAAGCACAGTCTAAGCACAGAAACCTTGAGTCATTTTTGGAAAGAGACTTAGAAACTTTTGAGAGTCTCTTAACTTACTTTACAGTCCAATACGAATCCATACCGCCCAAAAAAACATGTCCTCAATCCTCAGGGATTTTGTGTATGTACACACACACACACACACACACATATATATATTAGCCTGATATGTGTTCCATCCATTTCAAAACATTCCACATTATCTATATAGTCTAGACAGTCTACAACACAAACTTCACTGACACTTTTGAACATAATGTACTAAACCCGTCTGTATACATGCTGACATTAAATGAACCAGACCAGTGTAATGTATATGGAGACTCGATTTACCCCTGAGGTAAACCTATCTACCCCTGCAACATGAGCGGCTCAGTAAAGTCTGGTTAAAGCATCATGTAAATGAACGCATACAAACTACACGCTGTGAGCTGCTGCACATGGGTGTGATAGAGTCACTCTAAACATAACATCTCTTAACACGTGAGGTTTAAATGAGGAACGTCTTAACAACACTTAACTGGTAAAATTACAGGTATGTGGAATCTGTTTGTCACTGGTTATTGTAACCCTGTTATGTTACATTCCATGGCCATGTGTGTCTAAACACAATATTTGGTGCATTAATAACTTAACAAACATGTTAGCGGTGTATTCTATATGAAATCATTTAATGTATAGTTTAACTGGTAAACACCCCTCTGTCTGAACACACAACAAGTCCAGAGTCATTTAACTTTGTTTTAAATTCTGCTTTTTCATCAACAAGCTGGAACATAACATTACAATGTGATTATCACAGTATTTCAATGGTACTGAATGTTATAATGAAAGGTGACAATGACACCTGCCCCCCAAAGAGTGACGTTCATGGTACCTGATGGTCATGGTTGCTTGACAAACTCTAAATCTAGAACTAGAACCGTAACCTACACGTTTTATATTGTATAACAATCTTCAGCTCCACCACAGAAGAAGAAAGTTTGTTAATATAAGACTGTAAGAAAGTGGAGAAGCTTAAGAGTTAGAAAAGTTACACCTGTTCGTTCATTAGATGTAATGCGGCGATTACATGATTCACTGACAGCGAAACACAGAAATAAACGCTCCGTTTGGATCAGCGCCGCGCCGCGCCGCGCCGCGCTATTGTCCGGTCCGCCCATAATGACGCGCCGCTTCTGACGCGTCTCATAGTTTCCAGCCTCGAATTAAACACACCGAACCGGTGTAATACCGGCACAACGCCGCTACAGTCACTGAAAATGATATATTCCCAATAATTTTAGGGAAAGGCGATCGGATCTGCTGGAGAGGGAGAGAGAGGAGGAGGAGGAGGAAGAGGAGGGGGGGTTACACGTTGTCACCGAGTAACGGTACAGCGTCTATACAACACAACCGAGACCGACCAACGTTAAGGGCAACCAGTATTATCCGAAAATAAACATAAATACATACACATCAATAAACATAAATACAAACACATTAATAAACATAAATACAAACACAGAATACAGCCATAATGTACAAGTATCTGTTCAGCTTATGCGCAACAGCTCATTCTTGTATATTACAGTATTTATAGTTGTAATGAAGGTTCACCCGACAGACCGACAAAAACACCCCGTTCTTTACAACCAGCGACCGACCATCATCATCATCACCGCCCGCCGAGCGACACCCGTCTCCCGTTTCACCGCGCGCCGTAACTTAATCTCACCGGTACTCACCGTTTTCGGCATTTTGACGATCTGGGGTCACAAACTGCTCGGATATGATGAAGTCTAAACACAGCCAAACTTTTCCCACCGTCCCACCCTGCCTGGAAAAGCGCCTCCGTTTGTCTCCTCGGGTTCCGACACTAAGTTGCGCTTTTCTCCGCGTCTTTGTCGCTCGGAAAGGCGAGAGCTGGAGGTCCGCGAGCCGATTTCCTGCTAACGGAACTGGGTTTGAAAACCACACCCAGCCCTGCCGACGGAGGCTCACACACGGCGCGTTCGCTAAACTCCGCCCGACGCGCGCAGGCCGCGTTACGCGTCGCTGACGCGCGCGCGCTGGGAAAGCAGGAGGGGGTATCCCGCACCATTATAGCGCTGACGTCATTTTCCAAAGAAATTCCAAGTCCCCCTTGGCTTCCTGCCTCGCATGGAGGAGTTTGCTGGAGAAGATGATGGACACTGACGCATTCATGTGAGAGGAAACGATTCATGAGCGCCATTCATAATAATGTTTAATGTTTATAGTTCTTGAGATTCTTAAAAGTTGGTTAAGTTAAATACAAACACGAGTTAATTGTCCTAAAATACAATCTGTGTTTCTGGACAGAATTTTATTTAGTGTTTCATCCATACATCCATACAATAAACTGTAATACAGAAAACGCAGTAACAGAGGATCATTGTAGAAAGTTTGTTCTTTGGTTTATTTCAGAGAAATAATGATTATTTCTCATCATCTCATGAAACGTAACAGGTTCATGTAGGTTCTCTCACCACCAGTGGGCAGTACAAGCTCGTGTTTAGACATTAAATAAAAGCATCAATAACAGGATGATGATCTAAACCGATGAAGAATGATCTCATAGATTTACATTGAAGGATCATAAACAGAATAGCAGAATATAACAGCCACCCAAAACGCCTTAGCAACCGCGTAACACCACCCTGGCAACCGCCAGGTTGATGTGATGTAGATTTTAGCCCTTCAGGTGCGCACACACGTTTACTTAATCTAAACCACGGAGTAACTCTTATATATAAATTATGCATTTATTGCAATTTCACTTCTGGGTAAAGCACAAGGTAACTTCTCACACAAATGAGTTTTTCTCCTCACTCTCTGCAGACTAATATTGTCTTTAAGAAACACTGAAGAAGCACATAACTCTGTTTTCATGAGCTTATATTTTCAAATATGATGTTTTTGTGTTTAACCGGAACAGCTCCCCTGGGAACAGCGTCCATTAGGGAAGGATCCAGGCAAACGGAGGACCCCCATAATCCACATTAACTGTGTTTGACCAGCAGGTGGCGCTGGATCAGCTCCCAGCACCGTGGCAACAGCACATTATATATATACATATAAATATTGTACATATTTAAAACAACAAGCCATTTTGGTTTTTATACTCTGTTTCTGAGATCTGTCTCCTATAACATTACATTTAACGGGTCAGCTCAGTTTAATACCACAGCTCTGTCATAATACAGTTTTAACTTTGACACTTAAACAGCAATAGAAAACATATTCTTTAAATGCTGATTTTTAAATAAAGTAAATGTTATATTGTAATATTCCAGTACTTTTATTGTGTTGTGTTTTTGAGTAAATGTGGGTGGACAATCTAAACTGTAGTTTAGTTTTAATACACCGCCTTTATGAAAGAGCAGTAACACTTGTACTTTAAAAGTACTAAAGTTGTAAATTAAATGTGATTTTATGATGTGATCTTTTATATTGTAATAATATTGTTGGTCCTCATTTCTCGTCCAAAATAACCGGAACTAAGTGTCTTTAAGCGCGTCTCATGATATCCCTCCGCGGGCGCGTGTTGCGCAGAGGACCGGTAACATCCCTCCGCTCCGGTGGTTCCGTTCCCCGCCGCTCACTGTGAGGAGAATATAACACACAACTTATATATTTAAACAGACAATATATCAATAATTCACCCGTTGTGGCTTAACAGTATAAGTATAAATATAAATACGAGTTTAATGAAATGTGTGACACGAAACTGAAGGTAAGTCGATATGATCAAACCTTATATATATATATATAAGATATAACAGTTAAACTTACTATAAACTTAAACCAGTTTAACTATAAATGAAGTTGCTTATAAACTTAAAGTTACTTAGTACTATGATGAGTTAACTTATATGTATGTGTGTATATATATATATATATATAACATATAATATTCAGAGGGACATGCATTTCTCACACTTACTAACACATAATAAAAAGCAAATATTAAACCCTCTCAGGTTTATAAACCTTTACTGTATGTAGAGACACATCAGCCACAGACAGACAGACATGATAGCAGTTTAACCAAATAGAGACTTTATTGGCTTTATTGAGGAACAAACACCTTTTGTCATTAAGACTTACATTTTGTTTGAGCCCAGAGGCCCAAAGCATTATAAAGTTTATCACCCTTTCCACTTTCTTTTCTTTCTTTTTTGGTTCATTTTTAAAAGGTTAAAAGCAACACGTTTCATTCAGTAGAGAGTAAAACATACGATTGTATGTTGTCATCACAGCACGAGACTCAAAACTGTTAAGACCACCGAGTCGGCCGCAAAAAACCCACGATACTGGGGGGAAATAAACAGCAAAACGTCAATTTATAAACATCTCAAATTCATCCACACTTCAGAAACTGCTGCAAGTACGGTTGTGTGAGATCTAACACCATCTGTCATAAATGATGTGAAATAAAACATCCGTTAGTTCCTGAGAATCAGTCTGTTGTGTGAGTTAGAGCTGGTGGGTTTAATATTAATACATACATTTACATGTACAGATTACATCAGCTCTGTAACGCAGAGGAACCAGATCATGTTAAATGACCATTCAGAACATTTTCTGTCCTCTGTCTAGGTTTATTTTTCCTGAAACCTCATCTAAAACCGGATGCATCCCTTTTAAAATCAGGTTGTCTGTGGAATTTACAGATTTTAAAAAGACACAAATTGAGCTAAACAGAAAAACATCTTCATTTCATCATTACCACCAGCACGCTGTAGAAAACACAACAACCAGCAGTTATCAGTGCTGTACAGCATCTGAAGAGCATGTCACTAAACCACAGCAGTGTAAACTGTAAGGCATGTACGAGGCAAGTATGTCATCCTTCATTCTCATAAAGCTCACATTTGATTCATAAGAGAACGTCTCTACGCTGTCAACTACATTTGATCAAACATGCCAACACTGTAAATTCCATCAAACTCAAGTTTTGTATTGAATTTGAAACGGCTCCATCATGTCTCCAACTTTACAGTCGCAGGTAAACTATGTTACAAGTGAAACATCTGTGAATTTACCATAAACTCACACCAGTGCACACACAATAGTTTACATTTATACATTAGTTATATCAATACTAATGACAACATGCGATCACCTAAACTGACTGTGGTTGTTAAGATAACCCAGCGAGTGTAAGTGAGCGTGTGTGTGTGTGTCAGAGAGAGAGATCCTGCTCGGATAAGCTGGTAGATTTAAACGTGTATCTTTATGTAATGCACTGATACTGTGCAAATATACATGTAAGGTTTGACATTAATTTTCAATATATACAAACAAGAAAATATATTAGGAGCACATTGACAGTCAATATGTGTTTCTCCTGAATCTATACCTTTAACAGAGAGAGAGAGAGAGAGAGAGAGAGAGAGAGAAATCAGAAAACAGAGATGGAAAGAGATGGAATATAATGTCACACGCTAAAATCTCCCAATCACGCTGAGATCAACATTAATCTACAAATAATCTACAGATGCTTTAACTCAGCATTTGTAGTACAGCACACACATACACGTCACGTATTGTGATGTAGAAAAGTAGAGGAGAAATGAGAGGACGCAGAAAGAAATGAAGGAGAGATCCCTGTCTGTACTGGTCTGTACTGGTCTGCCCGGCAGGAAATAAGCCGTCTCTATGGGCTACTCAAGTGACACACGGTATCACTGACAATATGGCATTATATTTCTTTATCCTTTTTTTAAACAAAACTAAGCTTTTTTTAAATATATATATATATATAGATATATACTCATATAAGTGATACTGTACAGCTCAGAAATATATTTTTTACAATCGAGAAATAGATACAATTTGTATCAACAAGCAAAAGGTCGTTTCTGGACATTTGATGCGCGGTAGCTTGCTGCTCAACTGCTTGTAAAAGGGTTCAGAACTTAGATGGACAGCGTGACTTAATATACTAAAAATATGCTTCTAGATTGCTCTAGACATCTCCAGTTTGGCTACTAGGTTCAGAAGAGAAAGTTCCTTCTCAAAAATGTTTAGGCCCAAAACCTCAAAGCTTTCTAGCTTTACAAGCTAGATTTACACATCAAATTGAATTGCACTCACAGTGAAGTCACACTGTGCCCATTATTGGCATATGAATGTACATAATTGCATAGAATATGTCTCCTGCCTAACGCTGTAATATTAAAAAAAACAAATGTTATTCTTAACATTAATAAAGGCCCCTTATCAATCCTCATAAAAAGCCAAATTACTGGTAGCCAATCAGAAGGGGAATGTAAACCATGTTTTGTGTTGAGAGAACTAAGTTCAGGATTTGTGTTCAAGCAGGTGGAGAAGCAGCAAGCAAACCGTCAACAGAATGTCAGACACAACCCAACAACAGCCTGGTGTTCCGTGTGTGTTGCACAGAAAGAGACAGGTAGGCAGTGTCACCTTCCCACGAGCAGACAGCCCCACAGGGCCACACCTGTGCTCATGAAATAAAACAAGTGGAGCAATTTTTAAAAACACCCAGAGCATGTCTGGACCAATAACATTCACACCATCTTCAAGATATGCTAATTTACAGGGCGGAGCAGATGAAATGGGGCGGTCTCTCAGCACAAATCAGGAAATAGATGCTGCCCATGAGCATTTTGCTGAAGAGACACATTTTTCTCCCCAGTTTGTGAACACTGGAACAAAGTTATTTACCAACAAGCCAAATGTAAGTGGTGCTCTCTGTCACACATAACATGCTGTCTGGGATATATCACAACCCATGCTTACTACTCTTTCAAATATTTCTCCTAAAATCTGTCTTTATTCTACACAATAACATAATCTAGAAAATACAAATAACTTCAACCAGGTACAACCTAGTGATTTTAAATAGAGACATCTAAAGCAGAGTAACCAATGCTGATTTTGGCTCATTGTCAGATCTTTTAAATGGCTCCATCTTTTTCAAAAAGTACACTGAAAGCGAACAGACATTACATTTTTCAATGAGCAGGTTTGTAGTTTTAAGTCCAGCCAATTCAAAGCTGGAAATGAAACTGCAACTGCTGGATTTAAACCTCCCTGTCTAGTGTTTCAGAAAAAAAAAGAATAAATGCAAAACAGTGACCTCCACTATTAAGCACTATTCACATTAATACATGTGGTGAGGTCACTCAGATGTAAGGCCATAAAAGTTCAAAGTTCATGATTTGAGGTACGCAAGCGTTCATTTTTTCTTTCTGAAATCACATAAGTCGTCTCACACACCAAAAAAAAACAACAGCATTACATCATATTTACACACAAATGCAAGTGAATAAACATATACACACACAATACTGCTTATATTGTGCAGGATCATTTTTGATCAATTTTAACAAAGAGATTTCTCTCAACCCCTTTTCAAAGGATAAATGTTATCACCACCCACAAAATAACACATTCTCAACATCTGCCGTCTTATCTGCTATCAATGGTGCTCAGTCAATTGTTTTTTGATGCACCTATGGACAAATATTTTACAGAAATGTTTAACTTAATCAACATTTTGCATCTGGCTCATGTCAAAAGCTGAAAAGGCAGATTAAAAGAGTCTGAAATATTGGTTTTTGTGACAAATTCCATTTTCATACAAGATTCCAGCTCTTATATGGCTTAACAGATGATATTTCAACCATTCATGCTGGCCTGCTTGCTTACGTCCACAATTTTGCCTCTCTAGTACAAATGCAGACAATTGACCAATAATGAAAATTCAGTTGCCATTTATTCATTGTCATGTTCTTTCAAACTGTATTACTGTCTCAAATAGTGACAGAATAATGAATGAATGAATGAGGACAATGTTTTTATTACCAATTACTGGGGATATTAATTGGACCTAAAGCTATTAGGTGTTCAAGCACATTTGAATCACCTAGCTAGTAGCATGTTTATTTATGATGTGCTTAGTGGCAAGAACGTAGTTTAGTGACTATGACTGCAGCCAGCTGCTGGGGGTCGGTCATGTGAGGGTTCTTCTCCATGACTGAATGGACCACATATGCAGGGAAGATGTTACAGAGATTTCGGTAGGTTTGATATTGGTGCTCTGGAATAGGGTGCCGCTCTTGGGGTTCCCCCTCAGACCCACGTGTTGTGGGCATTGAAGGTGGCAAGCTATCCCATGGGGACCTCCAAATCTGTTCCATCTTCTCTGGCATACTGCGGACCATCACTCTTTCACAGCAAGGCATAAGGCCTCCTGTTAACCCATAACCTCCATAACTGTAGGGTTCGTTACCACATGGAAGAGGGTCCCAGCTAGCGTGCTGCTCTCTGCAAAGAGGTGGCCTGCGCTGGCGCAGCGGGTTGCTCTCATAGAGCCGTGAGTCTGAGATGCTGTCCATACGAGTCATGCCTAAAGAGCGCCCCTGCTGTGCAGGGCTAACAGAAGGCAACACGTTCTGAGAAAGGGGAGGGTAGTCACCTGGACAGCTGGATCGGGCTCCGACCACCGGGTGCTGGGAGTGGGGTGCCAGGTGAGCTGATGACTGTTTGCGAGGTGCTGGTTTGGGTTCATCTGTACCGTAGCTCTGCACACGAGTCAAGGCCTCGTGGTGGAAACCGTGAGCAAAGGCTTGAAGGCGTGTTTGCGCAGAGGGCTGCGTCTGCGCAGATGGCCCTTTCAGGCTGTCGTCCAGGCTGCCCTCTATTGAGTACATCTCTCCGCTGTAAGACAAGAAGGAATCTGACGAATGACTCCGGCCGGCCTCTGGACACATGCTGGGCACTCTGCCAGAATAGCCCCCCCCTCCGCCCACCCCCACAGGCTCTGGCTGCTCCAGACTGCAGAAACTGTCCTGGAGGCTAATGGTGGAAAAGTCACTGAGCATGGAATAGTAGCCGTGGTCACTCACCACAGAGTCGTATTTGGGGAAGGGCTCACCGTAAGCCACGGAGGCGCCCTGGCTATTGGTGACGAGGATGGGGGGGTACTGGATGCTGCCTGCATGTTCTAGGGAGCTGTGGGTAAAGTGCAGAGACCCTGGAACGGGACTGCTTGCTGAGCGGGTGTTCAAAGCACCCGCCGCGTGACTTTTTGTCAGGGGCATGGTGGGAACGCTAAGCGCTGACACTAAAGATGGTACAGAACTCGCCTCAGCCTTCCGCGTTGGGCAGAGTCTTTCTTCCTGTTCACATGCCACTGACCGTATGCTGGGGTCCGACTGGCGCTTGGGAGCCACACGCTTTGCCTCTGAACTGGTGTCTCCCTTGGCAGAAGCACCAGAGGTGCCGCATTTTGCGAGCGCCCCCTCGCTCATCGTCTTTACAGCAGAGAGTTTGGCAAAAGCTCGAAGTTCATCAGCCACGGCCCGCTGTGGTTGGTTAGCTCTCTCTGGGTGGTAGTACTTACACTTGTGGCCGTACGTGCACTTCTTACCTGTGGTAAACACAAAAGTAGGCGGTTCAGATGATGACTTTCTAAAATAACAATTTATAAAGTTTCTTCTTAAATCACACTAAACAGAAATTACAATGAAAAGCTGTTCATTGACAATGCTTAAAGTGTTGTGTTTAATATTACATAATTATGGATAATTTTACGTTCTGTGTGGTTCTGAAATAAAGATTAAATTAATGAAGAATAAATGAATTTCCTACTTTTGCTGTACTGACCATAAGGACACGGCTGCTTCTTGTGCTCTGGAACGACTGGCCGTTTGCGCAGGAAGTTTTCCAGGCTGGGGCCGTGTCTGCCCAAAGGATCATCAGGAGGCATGAACCTACCAAACATAGCCACCAGACAAACACATGCAGCTGTAAATCATCATTGGAGCAGCAGCCACAGCTAACAGAGAAGGTTCTCAGGGCACAGGTATAGTTTCTGTTGTTTTAAACTGATGTTATTCTTAAGGTGATAGTGCAACACTTTAAAAACATACAATTTAAAAAACAGTTGAGACAGATGGAAAACTGAAAGTTCATATAAGGAGGACATTTTCCTTACACAACATCTAAAAACTGTACGTACGATTGTTCCCAAAACATAATTTTAAAAATGAACTTGTTACTTAATGGAAGTGTTACAGAAATGTTCTGACAACCTACAGTTGTTAGCTGGGGATTATAATCTAGTCCCAAAAAGCAAAGCTGAGTATCGATGCATTTGTCTTTCTTTCACGTTATAATCAAAATTTACCAAAATCATAGCTGATTAAAATGATGGGGTTCTCGTTCCAGAATCTAACATAAATCAAGAAATTAATTAAGGCTTATTTACAAAATGTACTGATTTACAAAATTCCAGAGACTTTGAATTGAAACAAGTGAGAAAACAAGAAAGAGTGAATAAAAAGAGAGAGGAATGCCATAAGGGTGCGAGGGTGGAGAGAAGAGACAAATAAGTGTAAGAGAGAAAACCCTGTCGCCACGGTAACTGTGTGCTAGCATACTTGTCGTTGACGAAGCTGTACATGAGGAGCCGTTCCTCTATAAACTTCTTCCACTCAGGTTTCTCGTTCTGCAGGTCTCTGTAGTTGTCATTAGACACGATGATTCCATCCGAATCACATGCTAGCTTCACAATGAAGCGGTCGTCGTAGCAAACCACTCGTCTGCCCTGGACCCTGCGAGACGGCGTGAACACGAGGATCTTTTCCTTCTCTAACTTCCGTAGGATCTCCTGATCTGAGGATGACATCACACATCATCACTTCCTGTGACCTCATGCACAGACATACGCAAAAGTGTATAAACATCACAGCACAGATGGACGATCTCACTGGACACATAGCAGCTCCTCAAAGCTCATACAGGGTTTAAAAACAGCTCTTCAGCGTAACAACACAGGCGATATAAAAACTTCACTGCATCTATGGGAGATTAAATCTGTTGTGAAGTACTGCTGCAACATTTTATAACAGAATATCAAATTAAAGGCATATTTAAATAGATAATAATTAAAACTACAGTTTTGACACTGATCATGTTAACTCATTTGTGCAAGAGGTCATCTTTTGTCATGCTGAGTTAACATGAACAATTAGGTTTCTTGTGGATTCTTAAGAGCATGTTGTCGTTACATTTAAAGGACAAACCATTCAATGAACAAAATATTCAAAAAATCTGGTACATTTATCAAGTAAACCTTTTACTACAATTGTTATTTTTATGATTTTACTGATATTTTATCTCATAGTTTAAGATAATATATTTTATTAAACATTATATTGTTTTTTTAATAACTGTAAAGAATACACACTCTCTAACTGTTGGGGGAAAACCTGATTTTTAACACGTGTCTTTAATGTTGTACCTTTGATTGGTGCGTCAGGTCTTGACTGTTCCTTCCTCCATGCTGGGACGAAGACTGTGATGTCTTTGTGGCCCTTCTCCAAAAACCAATCAACAGCCAGTTGGATGCCCAGGCAGGAGAACACCTCTTTGTTTCCATGACTACAAAATAATATTACCAGCATTAAATTACACGGATACAGACTCACTCCGTTCACACACTGATTGGATGTTTCTCAACACTGAAAGCATTTTAAAACAGGAACTTTTACTGTTTCACAAATGACTTCTTGCAACAACTGAAATTTCAGCTTTTACTCATGACAACTTTCCAGTTGTCTATTTAATCTTCACATTTCTGCTTGAGAACCTTCTACAGAATGTACTGAAAGTAAAACCACGTATTTTAATGCTTTCCTAAGACTTCCTTTATATGCTTAAACACTGTCATTTTCATAATCTTTTTATCCATGTAAGTCACAAAAACCTCTCACTTTAAAAAACATTCCTAAGTAATTACAGAAACTGTATGTTTCTGAACATTACATAGGCAGATTAGTGCTCACCTCATGGCAACATTGGACCCGTCGATCACGATTGGTCGAAGGTTGTCGTATGTGTCTGATGCATCCTCCTCCAGCGATGCCTCTGGGCTCACGGCTTCTTTGGTTCCAACTCCTCGTGGCACTAAACTGGCAGCACCTCCTGCTCCCTGGCTCTCCGGTTCTCCTTTATTCCCCAGTCGCACAAGCTCAGCCAGTACATCATTGATTAGTGCACTGGGCCCCAGTTTACTTAGCACGGACTCCACTTGTTCCCCAGAGTAGCCCAGTTTGAGAGCAAAGTCCATTTTGGTTTGGTAGTCTCGATCGCTGGTTTGTCGCACGGACGCCTGGGCTGCAGATGGCGGTGCGAGAGAGGGTGTTTTCTGAGAGGGTTCGCTGCGCGTGTCATCTGTGCGTAACTCCTGCAGGGTGCTGCTCTGGCTGAAGCTGGGACGGTCCAAACAGGGCGAGCGACACAGCTGCCTGTGAGGTTTGGTCGCTATGAGTGGCTCTCGCCTTCTTCCTGTTGCTGCCTCTCCCAGCCCTGCTGTGCTGACACCTCCTCCTGAACTCCCACTCCGTGACCGTGCGTCTCCTTCACTCTCTGAACTGCTTCTCTCTTCTCCAGCTTCTTCGTCCTCCTCTTCTTCTTCTTCTTCTTCTGGAGTGTCGTGGCCCGCCGCGACGGGCGAGGGCTGGGGGTCGCGGCAGCCGCGGTGCTCCATCTTGAGCCGCTGCAGCATAGCGCACGCAGCCGTTACCTGCGCATGACCTCCCTGAAGCTCCAGCGCATGGTCCCTCACCTGCACCACAGCGCAGCTCTCATATTCAATAGCTGCACGCAGGGCATGCAGACGACGCTGCAGCCAAAGGGTCAAACGCTCTCTGTGCTTATGCTCAGGACTGATCAGCGACACGATGTACTCCTGAAACACATTTTTAAACATGTGGTCAGATAATGATCTTGGATTTTTAAGTTTTATACAAATTTAAAAGTTTTATTTAAGTTTATAGACTTTTATTTAAGTTTTGTCAAGGAGCATGTGGGTGAAAAAAAGAAACTTATCAATGACTGTGACGCAAAGCATGCTGGGATACCTCACTCTCCCATGTAATTGGTTGAACAGAACAGTCTGGACTATTAGACCAATGATGAGTGGTAAAAAAGCAAAATTAGCTCCAGATAAAAACTGTAAAAGTACATAGTGCAGCACTTTGTTCTACCCGTATGGTTTAAAATTACAGTACCAGTATTATGAGACAGAAACCCAATATACCTTTCTGTGTAATTTTAAATATCTTTCACAGATTGTTCTTACAGATGATGCCCAACATGATCTGTTACAGTACAGTTATAATAATAGTGAGATTTGTAAGAATTGTGACTTTTAATAAGCGTTTTTAAACAATAGTTTGTTTACCACACCACCATTAAGTTCCCAGCTAACAGGAACTTTTCTCAGAATGCTTGCTAACATTCTCTAAACGTTATCAAAGTTATCAGAAATGTTCTTGCACTAACTCTAGAACTTTTTTAACATTGCCTATCATATATCAAAAACATCACTCTTAAGTTAACATTTCATTAACAACAACAAAAACATTTTAGATTTAAAAAACATTTAAAAAAATGTTCTTACAACCACACAGTAACATTGATACAACAATGAACATTCACAATAACATGTTTAACATTGTAAACCTACTGAAAACTTTAAAAAACATTCTTATAACCTGAATGTTTTCTGGGTTGCTCCTGATGTGCTCCTGTGTTCATATCATTATTATACAGTCAGACGGTTTACAATTGCTGCACATTCTTGAAAGCAACCGTCATAAACGTGCCCTTATGTCACAAACTCTCCCAGATTCTGTGTTGTGAGTGATGGAAAATAAATATACAGTATATAAATGTTTACAGAAAGAGAAGTTACTGTTGGGTGGAACCGTCTGAACTTCCCTCAGAGGAATTGACACTATGGCTAATGAACTTGTTTTGAAGCAAAACACAAACACTTATTTTTAACCCTTGATTTTTACATCATCACTCACAGCTATAACAATGAACTGTAACAACTCACTAAATGATGGTAACACCTACACACACATTTACAAACCAGCTTATGATCTTCTGCATTAAAGCTAACTGAGAACGTTCCGTAAAATGATAAACAATTTTGTTGCTTCAATAAAACTTGTTTCCTTAACATTAAATATTATTAATGAATGTAAGGTTTATACACAGTGAGTGTGTGCATGTAAAGTGAATGAGATGTGTAGTGAGTGTATGTAAATTTGCAGCTGTATTTGTGCGTGTTGTGTGTGGGTCAGGAGGAATGTGTGTGCGTGTGTGTGTGTGTGTGTGTGTGTGCATGTGTGTGTGTGCATGTGTGTGTGTGCATGCGTGTGTGTGTGCGCATGCGTGTGTGTGTGCGCATGCGTGTGTGTGTGTGTGCATGCGTGTGTGCATGTGTGTGTGCATGTATGTACGTGTGTGTAGAGAGAAATCTGATTCCACCATCCAGCTACAAGAGGCTCCTCTGCGCTCATGACACCGGTTGCCTAGCAACGCCGTCCTGTCATCGGCTAACTGCTTTTTAGCAGTCACGACTAACACAACGCAGTTTTCTCTGGGAAAACACGGAAAACACACACATGCAAACGCAGCGCACATATTACATGCATCTTCTCAACACAACACAACGCCTTATGCACAAAGCCGCAATGCCCATATAAACAAGCGCACAAACATGCTGATAAACACCTACACATACAGCACTACAGCTTTCCTCACACATGCAACAGAGAGAGAGAGAGAGAGAGAGAGAGAGAGAGAGAGAGGGGTGCACAGCAAGAGTGTTGCTGTTGTTTGTTTGCTTCAAATAGCATCACTTTAAAATGACAGTGCACACAATCTCTCTCCTCTCTCTCTCTGCAGATGTGCCGTATTGAAGAGTTTCCTCCCCAGAGCTGCTGCAGCTCTGAGTCGTGACGGCGACTCCAGCATCACGCTCCCCCGGGCACTGAACCGCATCGTCTGCACTCGCCAGCCACAGGCCTGAGCTGAGGATCACGACTATAACAGGTCTCAGATCAGCTGCACCACACAGGCAGTGTTTGCAGCCCACCTCTGCAGATTTGGAAGCTGTTCTGCGATCAGATCAGCCGCTGTCTCAGAGCCGCTGTCTCAGGTTAAAGGGATAGCTCACCCAAAATTAAACCTTTCTGGCACTGTTTTGTGTCTCTGTCATTCCTAATCCGTATTATTTCATTCCTGGGACTTAAGAAATAATGAGTAAACAATGACAGAATTATCATTTTGAGTGAAGGATCCCTTTAAGATGCAGTTGCAAATATCTGGTGAAACAGTGAAGACTTACACCAGCTCTTAAATTATCAGGAACATCTAAACTCAGCTGCTGGTGTACACACTCACAGTCATAAGGCCAAGCCTGACGTAGATTTACACTTTCTAATAAATCACTCAAACTGATCTGGGACCTGCTGCTGAGTGGGTGGCAGAGGTCTGCATGCATGCTGCACATGAAAGGAAGAGAGCTGAGATATTTCTGTTTGGGTGAACAGGTTTAAGTCCAGACTTCTGTTAGAGAACAGAGGTTTGTTACAAAGGTAAGACATTATATATCATGGAGTGGATGAATAAACACAAGTGGGGTCTAAACCCTCCTCTCACTGCAGGGAGACAACAACAGCACAGTTAGCAAGAGCCAGCTAACAACTTTGGGTTGTAAGAATGCTACTCTAACGTTTCCATTAGTTCATAAATCAAAACAATATTTATAACATTTTAGATGTTGTGTTAAATTCCACTAACAAAAGAATAATTATTTTATGTATATGAATAATATTGATAACTCTAATGTTGAGAGAACATTAGCCAACGTTCTAAGAACATTCCCTGTGAGCTGGGGTACAGCTTTAAGTGAGCTGAACACGACTGGACCTCAGAATTTCAGTCTTGTTTTATACACAAGTCATGTATCAAACTTAATGTAGTGAGAATCACACAACACACTGTGACTCAAACGGCCCGCAGCAAAACAGCTGAAGTCAACTGACACACCACAGCTGAGCTGAACAACAGAATCCAGCCTTTCAGAAATCTCCCTCCTTCTCCTTTTCTTTGGTCGCTCTTCCTCTTTCGTTTCTGTCTTGTTTTCCTTCTCTTTTTGCTTTCTCTTCTCCTCACCTCCTCCACAACACAATCAGCAAGGCCACCATGAACTCAAGCACACACACACTCACACAAACACACTCACACAAAAACTCACTCACACAGACACACTCACACAGACACACACTCTCTCTCTCACACACACACACACACACACACACGTTTATGCTGGTTTGTCTCATAGCAACAAGTGGAGTGAGTGTCTCTGCTGGAGCTCATGGCCAGATGAAGCTCATTTTAGGCTGGTGGTGCAGCTCTGAGCTCAGGCCTCAGTCTAAAGACCTGTGGGCGGCCTTCTGCACAGCTTATGGTGCAGATATGATAAAACAGTCAGCAGGAGTTAAGCTTGCAAACACTGACACAAAGTTTCACAGAGCGCAGCTCTTCTGATAGTTTGCATCCTTAACTCCACTTTATAATTCCTCTGATACAAGCTACACTAACATCAGTTTAGTGGCACTTAGACGTTCTCAAAACGTTGGCTAACGTTCTCTGGAAGTTCTCTCAAAATTATCATAAACCTTTTGCATTTGTTTACGTTACACATCAAGCATTAAGTTCATGAAACGTCCTTATAAGCCAACAGTAACGTTAATGCAACTAAAACCTGCACCTTTTAAACATCCTTAATGCAACGTTACGGGAACGTTTGACAACACAAACTCTGAAGTGTCGCCCTGCAGTCCTACACGTGTGACACCTGCTGCTGGTGAAGCGACTTTAAACAGCGAAAGAAAGTTGAACGTCACATACTATCAACATGTAAGACATCAGTAAAAACAACACAGGAGAGTCCCGCTCCGCATCCGCGACGCAAGCGTTCAAACGCGTTCACGCTTCATTTCACACCATTACAGGCAAACAAACCGCTGGACTCGTGCGACACTCACTTTAGCTTTAGTGCAGTCCTCCTCCGCGCCGTCCTCTATGTTCACCACGATACCGACACCGGCGTCTGGGCTTTGGCAGCTGGGCTCGGCGGTGCTGCAGCTCACTCTGACCCGGAAAACCCGCTGGATGTGCGGGATGCAGCGCTGGAGCGCAGGGCCTGCACCGGCGGGCGCGGCGAGCTCCAAAACCATTTATCAGACGGATAAAGCAGCGATCACGACGCGCTCCGCAACGCTGCCACGCACCGCCCCGCGTCCGGCTTCATGGGCGAAGCATCAGAGGAAAAGAAAGAAAGTCACCAGAGGATGAAAGTTTGTCTGCGGCCGAGCATAACGGCGAACATACGGGGCGCGATACATAAGCATCTATCATCCATCTCCATCCTCCTAAACCTCTAGCCCTCCCTCCCTCCCTTCTCTCTCTCCCGCCCTCCCTATAGCGGCCCCGGCTGCACCCACCGCCTGCGCTTCGGCGACGCGTCGCACGCCCCCTGTCGCTGCGCTCGGACGGGCAGAAGGTGCGTGTTTACCGCTCGGTCCCCGCGTTTGCTGCGCTGGGCTTCGGGAGCACGTGGGTGGACGGCGCTCCGGTGATGCAGCAACCGAGGGTTATAAATACACCGGTCACGCCGAGCGTTAACGGGGAGAGACGGATGCGCTGCGCGGGTCAGCGGCTCCGTTTTGCACTGTTACAGAAGGTCGCAGTTTTGTGTGTAACTCCTGAATCGCCATATTAACTACACCGGATTACAACAAACGTATAATAAACGTACGGCGGGCGCCCGTTATTCGCCCCGCTGTCCCTTTAATGCCGCGGTGGGTTGTGGGAAATGAAGTCCGGTTAGCTTTCCATTGTCTTTCTGATGAGAAGCGCAGCAGCGACCCTCTTTGCATCCGCGTTGTTTTCACAGAAGTCCTGCGGGTTCGTGGTGCACAATGGCGGACGAGCAGGAGATCATGTGTAAGCTGGAGAACATTAAAGAAATACGGTAAGAAAACCGAGGTTGTAATGAGAGCAGAGCCGCTAGCCTGCGCTCAACACCTGCCTGTTTATCCTCCCTCGCTCCTTCCATCATCGATCCAGGACTGGCACGTGTAATATCCTCTGATATCCTGCTCCGGCGTCTTTTTGTTGCTTATTTAAACCCGAGGATTCATGGGCAGCAGTTCTTACAAATCCGCGAGCAGCCGGTTATATGTGGATGAACGTGTGAAAACATCCTGTTATGATGAGACGCGAAGCCACAGAACAAACGGCTCGTTTCCTGCAGAACAAATAAACAAACGGGTCAAACCTTCACGCAAACACTCATGAGTCCAGATTCAGGAGCCTGTCTGCACACCTGCATGTGTTCCTCACATCTACATGTGTTCCTCACATCTACATGTGTTCCTCACACCTACATCTACATGTGTTCCTCACACCTACATCTACATGTGTTCCTCACACCTGCATGTGTTCCTCACACCTACATCTACATGTGTTCCTCACACCTACATCTACATGTGTTCCTCACACCTACCCGTGTTCCTCACACCTACCCGTGTTCCTCACACCTGCATGTGTTCCTCACACCTATATGTGTTCCTCACACCTACCCGTGTTCCTCACACCTACCCGTGTTCCTCACACCTGCATGTGTTCCTCACACCTGCATGTGTTCCTCACACCTACCCGTGTTCCTCACACCTACCCGTGTTCCTCACACCTACATCTACATGTGTTCCTCACACCTACCCGTGTTCCTCACACCTACCCGTGTTCCTCACACCTACCCGTGTTCCTCACACCTGCATGTGTTCCTCACACCTGCATGTGTTCCTCACATAATCCCGTGATCCTCATTGAACCCTTTTGCCCCATATTAAAAACCACCACACTGGATTAATGTTCGGTCTGTGTTTTGTGGGGTTGCAGGAACAAAACTCTGCAGATGGAGAAGATCAAATCTCGACTCAGGAGTGAGTTTGAAGCCCTGGAATCAGAGGAGAAACATCTCAGAGAATACAAGCAGGAAATGGATCTTCTGCTGCAGGAGAAAATGGCTCATGTAGAGGAACTGCGTCTCATTCATGCTGACATCAATGTGGTGAGCAAATAACTTCCTAAACATAGACCAAACATTCACCATCACTGGGATGTCTGGAGAGATTGTGTTTCTTTTCCAGATGGAAAACACAATCAAACAGTCTGAGAGTGACCTGAACAAACTGCTGGAGACAACCAGACGTCTCCATGATGAATACAAACCCCTGAAAGAACACGTGGATGCCCTGAGGATGACCCTCGGTCTGCAGAGACTTCCCGACCTCAGCCAAGAAGAGGAGAAGCTCTCTTTGGAGTTAGTAACCCAGGGAACGTTCTCAGAACGTTGCCTAACATTCTCCAAAAGTTCTCTCAAAGTTAACAAAAGCATTCTTGCAATAACATTAGTAATGTTAATGCTTGGGTAATGTTCTTATAATCAAACTGTAATGTTAATACAATGATTAGTACGATTAGAACATTTCAGGAACATTCAATATAACGTTTAACATTTTCCTTACATCACCTTTTAGCTACTTTGAAAAGCAAAAGGCCGAGTGGCAGACAGAACCCCAGGAGCCTCCAATCCCAGAATCCCTAGCGGCGGTGGCGGCTGCAGCGCAGCAGCTTCAGGCTGTGCGGAAACAGGACGCCAGGCAGACGGCAACATTCCGCCAGCAGCCTCCACCGATGAAGGTGCTGTATCCTCACACATGGCTGCTTTACTGCCTCTGTTTCTGTGTGTCTGATTCACATCTGTACCACACACACACACTTTATTCTGTTTGTATGATTTGACTTCTAAGAAATAAAATGTAATTAATTGTGGAAGCAGTTGAATTGTGTTGACATCGATGTGAAATATAGTGTGTGTTAATTTTATTGGTTGTCTGTTTTCAGGCTTGTCTGTCCTGCCACCAGCAGATCCATCGGAACGCACCAATCTGCCCTCTGTGTAAAGCCAAAAGTCGCTCACGCAACCCCAAAAAACCCAAGAGAAAACCAGACGAGTAACACACACAGCTGTACAAACACAACACACACACACAGCTCTACAAACACAACACACACACACACA
>JBAJNP010007412.1:8687-22643 GCA_036877545.1 Yasuhikotakia modesta | reverse complement strand
CTGATACTGTACTGCTGATACTGCACTGCTGATACTGTACTGCAATAGCACTGCTGATACTGTACTGCTGATACTGTACTGCTGATACTGCACTGCTGATACTGTACTGCTGATACTGCACTGCTGATACTTTACTGCTGATACTGTACTGCTGATACTGCACTGCTGATACTGCACTGCAATAGCACTGCTGATACTGCACTGCTGATACTGCACTGCTGATACTGTACTGCTGATACTGCACTGCTGATACTGTACTGCTGATACTGCACTGCTGATACTGTACTGCTGATACTGCACTGCTGATACTGTACTGCAATAGCACTGCTGATACTGTACTGCTGATACTGTACTGCTGATACTGCACTGCTGATACTTTACTGCTGATACTGTACTGCTGATACTGCACTGCAATAGCACTGCTGATACTGCACTGCTGATACTGTACTGCTGATACTGCACTGCAATAGCACTGCTGATACTGCACTGCTGATACTGTACTGCTGATACTGTACTGCTGATACTGCACTGCTGATACTGTACTGCTGATACTGCACTGCTGATACTGTACTGCTGATACTGCACTGCTGATACTGCACTGCTGATACTGCACTGCTGATTATACAATAGCACAAATAAAAAAGAAACATTTATTATCCCTTCTCGTACCTCTGGTTATAAATATCTTACCATTGAACCTGACTGGTGACATTAAACAACACAAACACAAAAAAACATATTTTTGTGTTTAAATGTTTTTTATAAAGCTTAGCTATCGATTGCTTGTGACAGTACAACAATTATCTGATCACATCTAAACACACATAAAGGCATAAGAGGGACTTTCCCCCTATATATTATAGTGCATTTTATAGTGCAACTGTACAATGATTTCCATGTGACTCTCCTACAATGTATTTGATCATAATTGCACTGTGATGGGATAAAATGAGAACCAGAATCAGGTTTATTGGCCAAGAATACTTACATGCACAAGGAATGAGAAATGAAAAAACAGCACAAGGTCCACGTGGTTAGTAAAACACTCTCTAGGGGACATCTCTCTGTTTGAGCTGATGTGTAAAAATAAACACAGTATGTTCTTCAGTAAACTTCAGTATGTTCTGATTTACAAACACTGATTTGGTAAGTAAATAAGAAAACAGGCTACAAACTGTTCACATTTATTTATAATCTTTCACTTTTTAAAGGCAAACTGCACTGGCTGACAGGTATTTGTATAAACGCTGTGTAGTGTAGACATTTAAAATCATTTCTTTTAAAAGTGTAAATGAAAAAGATAAACTGCACTGCTCAATATGACCGTTGCAGGGTGGAATCAGTGCTATCACTAAATAAGAGACACTCTTGTGCAGATCACATTCTCTGAGCCAGCATGACGTGTCTGTTTTTATTCTGACACAGAACATTATTATCTGCTCTGTTTTTCAGATGTTCAAGAAATATAACTTGATACTAAGTGCTGCATTATATTAATGACTTATATTGATGCATGACTCACATGACACAGTTCTGTGTAATAAACGTTTTCTTATTTCTCTTTATTCACTGGCAAATCAGAAACTTTAATAACAAAAATGTAACACAATCAGTAAACACAATCTCACTTTCAAGTTCTCAAGTTCATTTAATAGTACACGTAAAAAGCTGTTATTGCCACCTACTGGATAAAGGAGGTTTTAAATTATAATACAACCTGTAAAACTGAAAGATTGCTTTTGGTTAATATGAAACATTTCCAGGTACAGTAAAAAAAGAATGTTCAGTATCCAATAGTATGATGATTTTTGACAAAGTTACATGTTCTTTCTCATCATGCTTTTATGGTGTTTAGTTTTCCTGTGTTCTCTGCTGTCAGACACCCAGCCATACTGCCATCAAACATCAATGCATAACATTCTACTAAACCTCAAGTACATGATTTTACAGAGAATTGTCATATACCAATACCTGGTTATGTATTTTTACACATCAAAGGCCTTCTTCTGAATTTAATTGGCTGCACGTTATAGATAAATGACTCCATTATGTAAACTGTATATACAAATACTGCAAAGGCTTTACCTGTACGTGGTACAGGCTTGTTCTTGTGTGCACGGAAAACGTGTGGCTATAGCCCCTTCAGGTGCTCACAAAATAGCGGTACTGAACTCGGCCATTTCTGATAAATGACATCACATAAATCACAAGGAGAAGCACTGAGGTCACAATTCTCATTCCTTTCAATCATTCGTACAACTCAAGAAAAGCTGCTATATATACAAAACATTTTCAGCTGTACATGACACTATTTCTCGAGAAGCCAGATTTACTCTCTATTTTTAATTTGATATCTCTTTAAAATAATATTTTACAAACCTCAAGTTGCAAATTGCAAATTCAAAACAGAAACAATCCTTGTTTCAGGATCTTAAGTTTTGCTCATCACTGACTAAAGTAGCTTTTCTCCCCACCTGAAATTTCAGTTGACAGACATAAACCAGCACAAGTTAATCCAGTGTCCCGGCTCTGGTCCTGTTAAACCTGCACCAGTAAACATACTAAATTAACTGGTAAAAGCTACAACCTGAACTAATGACAGAGTATTCATGAATTACATAACCAGTTAATGTATTCCTCTTAACCCATTTCAAATGCTAAAGTACTCATTAACAGGAATACAAAGTATGTCTGCAGCTGAACTACAGCTGAGATTCAATAAGAAGACAAGCAATGCGGCCAACAGCTATCTCTGCCTTGATTTCACAGGGAAATTTGACAGCGGTATAAAATGTAAAGTCATGGGGCAGACATTAAATATCAAGAAAACTGGTCTGATGCTACACAATGTCTAATGTGGCAGGTTATGCTTTCAAATGCAGTCAAAGCACATGATGCGGCTTCAGACAAATACACACAGTTTTTCTGCACTCAGTGCAACATCTGCCACTGAAGGGCTCAGCTGTCAGGTGATGGAAATGTCAAAATCACTTCTTCCCCTCAAATAGAGCCAGAGACTGCTTGTAGAAACTACTGCACTGGACCTACACACATGCCTTCAGCTGTGATGCAGGTGATATATGCATGTGATTAAACTGACAGATTTCGTGGTGAACTGCAACTTTAAAACTCCCACAAATAAGAAGCTTCTAAAGTCTGATTCATAAGGTAAAGTCTGATTCATACGGTAAAGTCTGATTCATAAGGTAAAGTCTGATTCATACGGTAAAGTCTGATTCATACGGTAAAGTCTGATTTATAAGTCTAGAATCTGATTGGTACTGAGATCATTTTCAGGAATGTACCTTTTGTGCTGGGGGAGCCCAGGAGATGAACCATCTGAGCAGACAACCACCTTCTTGGAAAGGCAGTGATTATTGTGCAGTTGAGACAGCTCTTCCTCCCACTGTGTCTTCTTTACTGTGCTGGACATGGTGGTACTAAAGCCAGTGGTGTATCTGATTCAAATGATCTCCTTTCACCTTCAGTCGTATCATCTGTCATCTGGAATTCCTGAGAGAGCAGCACTGCACACTGGCTTTTGTCAAGGTTTTTTCACCTTGTTGGCTAATGCTAAATAAAACATTAACATGTATGTTTAAGAAGACAAGTAAGATTTACTTTCTCTTACTCTTTCTCAGTTTTGCGAGCTGAAGAGAGCAGCTGACCCGTCCCACAGCAACGCACAACTCAGCTTTCACACACACTTCTGAGTGCTCTTGTTTAGTGTGCACTCTGTGATCAGGCTGTCTGCTGGTGGGCTCAGCCCTTTATCCGTTTTCACTCACTAGAGGACACAGCTAGCAAAACATCATCAGCATTTGCACCTGAGAGCAACACACACACACACGCACACACACACACACACACACACACACACACACACACACACACACACTTGAGAAGGATTGAGTTTCAGCTTCTATACAGTAATGACCACATTCACCTCCAGCTTAAAGACCAGTCCACTCAGTCTCTGCTCACGCCAGCTGGAGGTTTCTTGTCTTCACAGGTGCATTAGAAAGATTGATCTGTTAGCATCATCAGTTAGCATACAGACAGCAAAAAATTAAGACAAAACAGTCAGAGCTTTAGAGTGTCACAGCATCATCTTCCTCACATGGCACCATGTCTGTTTAAACTGATATAAATGCTCTAATATAAACAACTGATATATGACAAACTGATATAAACAACAAGTACATCATATGAAGAAATGTAATGAACACAAAAAAACAGACTAAAACACTGGATTTGCTCTGATCTGAAGACATTTGACATGACTTGCAGCAGCACTACTGTAGACACAAACACATATTGATCCTGGAATGAAAGCGACACTGAGATGTACAGCATTAGTGTGAATCCAGAAGCTGGAGTCGCTGCACATGAGATCAATCACAACTTTTGTAATTCCTGCATCCAATCGCAAAGTTGTTGTTACTGTTTTTTGGACACAATGAATTCTTCCATGAGAATAGGCCTTTATATATTGCATGTATATTACTAATAACACCCAGTGATTTCTTGGTGTATATCTTTTAACTTTTTATGATTGAGATAAAAATGAATTTTCAAGAGTATGAGTGTTAAATTATGTAATACTGTACTATATTGTACTGGACTGTATACCAGTTTTCCTATGGGTTTTATAGGACATAACCAGAGACATGCTGTCAGTTGTTTTGTAGTTTAACCACTGCTTGTCACTGGAGATGACATGGTCAAGTTCTGGTTGAGATTACAGGTAAAACTTGTTAACAGTCGTCTTTAGTGCCTATTTTCGTTGTTATTGGCAATTGTACTATCCAAGTAGGCCCATTTTTCAAAACTCACATTATCTAAATGGTATCATATTCACAAAGCAAGAGACAATTTAATGGCAAAAATGTCCATCTCCACCTGCGCTTAATGCCTGCATTTGCATCAAGAAGAATCTGTACTAACTTTAATCAGTGTAAATGACATTATCCTCCCGATCTGTGGGAAAAGTGTCTGAACACAGGATTGAGAAGTGTGAATGTCAGTTCCTTTATGAGAGCACCAAGCGTTCATATAGTAACATCCAACTCTTCCTGTGGCAGGAACACTTATTTCCGTAACATCTGAGATTATAATCTTCATACAAAACAACGGGCGAAAAACTGATCAAAGCACAACTAACCATTAGTGCAAATGAAAGTCCCGCTGTTGCTCAAAACTTGCTGTTTTTCTACAGCTGTTCCATTAATAAAACGCAAAGACAAGCTGTGTCTTGTTAATAACCTTCAGTGCCATTTCTGTAGTGAATCCGTCAGGACAATTCAACTTATATATTTGTATAAAGCGGCTTGTGAGTGTTGCGCTGTAGCTTTCATTCCGCAGTTACATCTCACCTCCAACAGTTTAACACGGCAGCTCTTGTATTTGGACGCTCAGAAAACGCTTTTAAATTCAAAGTGTAATGAAGTAAAGCTCTGGTTACCCATAAACCCGTTTGTTATTTTGGTCTGACATACAGCTAGTTTCAGACTTGTCTCAGAGCTGCCAGTGTTGATGTGGTCACAATACAGTGGATGTTTTATTTCAGCTGTTTATTAAAACTGTGCCGTGTCTGTCAGCATTGTTCTTTAAACTAAAGACTTCATTCGACTCTGCAGGGTAACTTCTAATTTTGCACTATGATCTATAGACAACATTCCCAACTGTAAATACCAGAAAAAGCACATTAAGACACAATCACACACCAGTAACAAAAAAGCTTCAAATACGAAATAATGACAAGACAAGAGCTAAAGAAGTATTGCATTGCATTTGTCACTCCATCTTACATTTCACTCGTTTAGTCAGCAAGTAAGAGTGTGATCCATAAAGTGTGATGTGCTTATATAACTACCTCATTCACACATGCCAAAGAGACTGAAGCAAACAGTTTACTGATGTAAACATTTACATTCTGTTTGCCAGACGCTTTTATTCAAAGCAACTGACAGTGAATTCAAGGTTTACATTTTTATCAGTACTTGTGTTCCCTGGCATTGAACCCACAACCTTTGCTCTGCTAATGCAATGCTCTACCAGTTGAGTTACGGGAATCTACACTTAAAATCATATTCAAACATGCTCATTTATTTCAGCTCAATTATCCCATTCAGTTTTAGTTGTTAAAAAGAGACTAAAAGTTATATGTGAGCACATCTGCAGTACTGTTCTGTCTTCACACGCACACAGAGTCCTGCGCTGCTGAGAACGGCTCGACAGACTTGTTAAACTCAGACATAAGAGAAGTTGGGCTGTGAAAAGGATTTTTTATTAGTTGACAGCTGCAATTGAACACAAACTTTCTTATGAGGTGAATACACATTAGGAGGCAAAAGGTTAACCTAATATATATTTAGAGGTGGCGGCACATAATGCACCTTTACATATGAAATGTAGGAATGAATTAGAAAATGGGCTTCAAAGTGACAAAAATACACCATTTGTAGACTGATGATTGTGATTCACAGCTTAGTGGGAAACTATATAGTTTAGTATGCATTTTCTCAAATATAAACAGGAAAAAAAAATCTTCTGGAAACTATGTTTACAAACCGTACCATTAAGGTTAAAATAAAATTCACAGTTATCAGAGTTAAAGTCTGATATGTAGTCTCTCATGCTACACAGTAGTTTCATGCTTCCACAAGCCAGTCTTTATATTAGCTGAATTCTCCACATTCAGAGCTCCCTCAGAATCTTTGGCCGGTCTGTTTTGGCATGCTAAATTGAGCCCATAAGACTTTGGCTGGACCTCCAGTTTAACAGAGAGCGGCTGCTTTGGACAGTCTTTAGTTTGACTGGTAACATCTGTCCCAGACCCCGCCCCTGGTCCCACCCCCACACCTATTGCACCTTCATTACCAACTCCATTGCCCACGCTGTTGCTGAGGCTATGTCCAAAACTATTACCCGGACAGATGCCTCCACCTTTGCCAGCCCCCTTGTCGAGGTACCGCGAGCGACGGGGTAAACTGGCGTCGCTGCTGTCCTGTTGTAGCTGGCTTTGCTGACGTTCTCTGTAAGCCAGGTATGCTGCTCGCCGACTGTTGCGTGCATGCACACTGTCGTGGTGGTGGCGTTTGTGGGGGACGCTCTGCACGCTGCCCTCCATGCTGGTGGGCACGTCATAAGAGTACTCACGCAAAACGGTGAGCCTGCTTGCACGATGTGCCCGTGACCGGTTCTTGTGATGTCGCCCTGAGTGGCTGGTAATGTTGATGTTGCCTGCCCCTGGGACGTTGTTGTTGACAGAACTGGGTCGATACTGGACCTCAACAGGTGCAACATGCATCTTTATCTCATTGTCCACTGAATGTTCCGTCAGGCTGTTGTCCAGTAATGTGTTCCCATTGGCTGTCGAAGGAGCTGCTTTGCACTGGGCAGCTTCTACCTGCAGATTGGTAAGTTTACAGCCCTGGGTGGAGTTTCGCAAACTTGCTGCACTCTTATTGGTGCAGGAAGAGTCGGCACTACTAGCGGGACATTTGGCTGCCTCTCCGTTTCCCCTGGCTGTCAATGTGGCCTCACTGGACCCTGGCACAGGCACGAGTAGGGCGTCAACCTGTACAGCATAGTTACGTCGCCCCAGGTAACAAGCCCTTGACCAATGATGACGCATGTCTTGCCGATTCACGCAGTGGTGGGCCACAAGAAATGCCCCGAGGGCCAGAGCGGCAGTTCCAAACAGGCAAGCAAAAACCAGGTCAGCTGGGCGGTCTTGGGATACAGCAAGAGCACCGAACACCCACAGAGCTACATAAAGCACAAGTGAACCTGCGACACCAAGAAGCTGGGCTGCAAATGTGTGTTCGTTTTCCAGAGCTGACATCATCTCCTGCTGCGTGACGGCCACTGGTATGGCCCGCAGGTGTCCGGCTTTAACTTCAGTGGCTTCAGTGACTGACAGGCGCTGCTGCTCTTCGGACGGCTCTCTAAGCTCGAAACGGCGCTCTGGGTGTCGACGGAGCTGAATGAGGATGCTGAGGAAGTACATGCAGTCCACAAAGATGATGAAAGCTGCCGGTCCATAAAAAGCTCCGAGACTCGGCTCCCATGCCATCCAACAGCTGAGAACACAAGACAGGTCAGTTCATTTCTAATACTGCAGTTTACTACTAAAACACAGAAATGCGGTCACAGAGCTGTTCAGCTATCATTTGTTGAGAAACATACTTGGACTGTGTATGTGTGACAGACTATCAAACAGACTAATAATTAAAGAGGAATAATGACAAATTCCAACCACCACTTTAAACCTTAATATCCAATATGTTCTTGAAAGTAATAAATACACATTGGTTATTTTATTTTATTAGTTATTTGCACTGGTGGTCTCAGGGCTTCACTGCATCATGAGACTCCTAACATGTGCAGTAATGGACGCTATTGTAATTCATGTGGTTTATCAAAAAAGTCTAATCTATAATACAAAACCATCACCAGTGAGGAAGAGTTTCCCGCTACACTTACTAAGGCGCAGTGTCTTGGCTGCCGTAGTTCTTAATGTTGGCAGCAGCTGTAATGCCGCACACAATAATTGGAATCCCTCCACCTATCAGATAGAATCTGTAGAAAAACACAGCACCAGCAGCATGTTAGATTTTAAATACATTCATCAGAAAACAAAACCATTATAAAACCATGCCTGATAAACTAAACTGAACTGGAGTCTGATGTCCTGTATATTCACTGACACCTAGTGGAGAGAGCGTTTGCTCCTGCCTTTAAAGCAACATGTGGAAGAATCATGTCTGTGAAGAACCAGTCATGTTTCACCCTAGAACACTTAATAATAATAATAATCATTCTATCATTCTGGAGGCCCGACTACATTAACTGTATTCATTCTGTGTACTGAAGGTATCTTCATGTACCTCAGCATTGGTCTGGGTGGGGGTGGAGGTTCTTCCAGCTCCTCGTAGCTCTTGGTCTTGCGCGTCAGCTGCTTGTAGATGTTTCGTGCCGTTACTCCTGACCACAGAGCTGTAGCCAGTGTGGAGTAATGAAGCACAATCCCCACCTTCAACAAACATCCCATAAACACATTCAAATGAAGCAGAATGCCAGCAAAAAACAAATGCCCCCAATAATGTCAAATGTCCGATGGGAATCTAACACAGCACTTGTGTGGGTCATACAGCAGGCGTTGAGAGTCCACAATCCACAGAGCTGCACAGTTTAGCTCCAACAAACCTGTCTGAATGTTCCTGACAGCCGTACGCAAACTTCATTAGCCGCTCAGATGCAAGAGTAAAACTCTGCAGCTCTGTGGAGACCTACACTTTATGCAAAGTTGACAATATAGAAACAGTAGAAGGATGAACCATCAGAGGCACATACCGCCTGGCAAACACTTGTGTGGTACGTCTGATTGATGCCGCTCACAAACACAGCGCAGGTCAGGAGAATATGCAAACACAGGTTAACCAGCATGTGCCAACACTTTTTACTTACTCGCACTGACCTGCAAACACATCATCTCTCATGAAACCACCTATCATTTCATTGGTATCATTTCAAATGACATGACTAGTTTTAACCGAAGGTCTCAGACGTCTGTTGTCAGGAGATCAAGCAAACACTGTCACTGGTGTGTGAACTTACCTGTGATGGTAGATGTAACTGACTATGACAGAAAGCAGGCAGAGCACCAGAACGAGAGCTGTAGCGTACATCACTGGGTGAAGAGGATTAAAGCTGTGTGTCTCGTACCCAGCTCTGTTAACATCCTGTGACACACAAACACATCATGTCTGAAACTGGACAGCGAGACTAAATCACAGCCCTGAAATCATCACTGATCACAGGGGGATGACGGAAACATTCAAAAGCATAAAGGCTGTTAAACTGGCGCACAGCGTCTTTTGCGCAGCAGCTAGAGTAACACTCCAGTATCATTTAGCCATGAGCAGCCTAACTCACTCTTCATCACACACTCATCCCTGCTTTGAACATCTCAGTTCATACATTAATGCTTCCAGTGTGAAAGAGGCAGCCGTGCAGCAGTCACTTTAAGACCCGCTCTCACCATCAGTAAAGCGTAGTTACTGAGGGCATGGCAGGAGATTGTGGTGAAGTTCTCATCCTGACGTGTGGTCCAGCAGCAGCCGTCACTCTGCCAGCCCCCCTGACCCTCCAGCAAGCTGAAGTTCCAGCAGGCAGGATGGGCATCAGAGGCCTGCAGGCTACGCCTCAGCGTCACATTCACTGGACTCTGCAGCTTCCTGAGCGGAAAGCCCTCTAAAGAACAGGAGAACATATGGCACATCAGCTCCAAACGGCATGGAGAAAGATTTCCTGTCTCCCAGCTCTGTGATATACAAGCAGTTTATTGTGATTTTCATGCAATTACCACAACAAATGTGTGTTATTACCGATCTTCATGAGGATCACTGGGGTGACGACACTTCTCCTGTTGCTGATGTCACTCAGAAGGGAGGAATTACCGGTGGGCGGGAAGAGTTTGCCATTGCGAAAGGCCAAAAGGTGGAGCTTATAAACCGTTTCTTCGGCCTGACCCGAGTTTCCCAGTGATGAGAAGAGAGATGGGGGAAGCTGCAGCGACGCCTCCACTACGGTGTTCTGCAGATATGGAGATCCAATAATGTTACTGTCACAACATGATGAGTATATTTGCTCCTTTAACAGATTCACGTGGCCTCATGTTCTGTGACAAATCAACTGCGAAACTGTACAACACTAGAAAAATCACACCACGCAATGATGCACAGGAAGTACCCAAGGGAGCTGCCCGCTATTGGCCGACTTACTTTGAGGGCAAGAGCTGATAGGTTGCTGGTGACATTGCACTTGAAGCTGAGCTGGTGCTCTGGACTGGTGTCAGGGTCTCTGGGAATCAAGTGGGTCATGACAGTGCGGTCTGATGGGATCTTCTGGAAGAGCGTACAGCTCATTCCACCGAAGCTGCTCACCCTGATGGTGTGAGCCTCCAAAGCGATGTTGTGAGAGTTCTGTTGAAGACACATGAGAAATGAACAGATGCTCCTCCTTTATTTTAAATATGTGAAACACATATTTATTATTAATGAATACAGTGAGCATTATTAATACTCACAGTGGAATAAGCCAGGGCCCCATTACTGAGTCTGAGAACTGGAATTCTCTGTAGACACTCAACAATGCGAGAACAAGCTCTGGCCTCTCTCTGAGCCATCCATAACACCCGCTCCTCAGCCAGCATCACATTACTGGAGATATCCACCATCACATCTCCCAGCTGAGGAAGGAAATGCGTCACACTCACGTCACACTCAAAACACACTCATGCACAATGATCCCATCCCAGTAAACTTTCACCTTTGCCTTGGTTACAAATCACAACGTGGCACAGACCACTATCTTCTTCAGAATGTGTGCAGGTGTTGTGTGATAACATTTCCCCTAAAAACCATGAGCAATGTGAAACCTGACACTGAAAAACTGGTTCCTCTGTGTTCCTGCTTTTTCTTTCTTTCTCTTCTAACAGATTAAACTCTAAAGGCCCTTTTGTTCAGCGGACAAAAAGAGAGGCACTAAATGAGGTGAGAAACAGCAATGTTGGAGATCTGATGTGAGACACTACGTGATTAATCGGACTGTTAGTATTTGTGTGGCAGAAGCGGATGCCTGAGCTGTGATATGAAAGCATGTTATGAGATTTCTGTGTGGTGTGGTGTCATGTAGCACAAAAAAAACGTCTGACTGCCAGAATCAATTCTTTCAATTTGGGCTCTGATTCTAGTGCTCAACCGATTTGGTTTTATAAATACCAAGCGGAGTGACACCGGCAACTTTTGGTTTGCCTCTGACTCTTTAACCTGCAGACCACAGCTCCTGGCTGAAGCAGCAGGACTGATTTAAATGCACCATATACAACAACACAATAACACCTCTTACCTCTTTATACTTCTCAGCAAACTTGCCGATCTTCTCTATCATCTCAGCTACAAAGATCACGTCCACCTCAGAGAAGTTGGGAGCTTCAGCAGTGTACACCAGCAGCTGCTGAGCCGTCTGAACGGCGTTGGTTAGATTCAGAGGCATCTAACACACAACAATCAAACGTGTCAAGAGGAATCTAGCGATAAGTCAACAAAGAAAGATAATAAACTGCTTGCCCAGTAAAGAATGAGTGAACAGTTACAGAGGCAAAGGCACTTGCTCATAAAGTGACTGCAGACCTGGTTGATGATGTACAACACGCGGGTGACCTCTTTGATGTATTCACAGTGGGAATAGTCTTCCTCCGCCCACTGGCCACCGCGGTCACAGCGTCTCCACGCACGGCGGCCCACTGTCGAGCTGCGCGAGTAGATGCCAGGAGCGGAAACCTCCTTTTTACACGCCAGATACGCGGTGATGCCAGCCAGTGTACGAGGCCACCTACAAAACAAGAAAACTACTCAACATGGGCTGCTGTATGGGACTGTGTTTTAAGTGGATGAAAGATATGCTGCAGTATAGTTGTTTAATGTATAAATCCTCAGTAAGAGCACAAATGTTACACAAACAAGCAGCTCTGTGCGATTATTGTAAGTCCCAACACATTTTTTATGAAGTGTAACATCTCATCCACCAGCTCTAGAGGGCAGCGAAAAGCTCAAACGTACTAGACACCAAAATGTGTTTCCATATTTATATTTACAGTTACGAAACAACCCTCAGATCTCTGCTGATTATATTATAGTACTGTGCTCAACAGAAGACACAAAATCACACAGCTCTACAGGATTTACAGCTCAAACGTTTCAGGTCAGAGTTCTGCAGACCCACCTGTACTCCCCCTTGTTGTTTGACACCCGGTCGGGGGGGCAGTATTTGGCTGAACTCTCCAAAACAACGATGTGGACAGTTCTGGTGTTGTTCCCACGACTGGTGCGCACACGACACTCCCAATCGCCGGTGAATCCAGGCTGGATGTTGGAGATGGTCAGAGCACTGCAAGCGGACAAATGCAGTTATTCATTTACAAACATTTACATTGTCTTACATGACCAGACACTCTGACTTGAAGCAATTTACAGATGAGAATAGCACAAATAGAAAGGTTTACTACTGTTGGATAAAATGTAAAAAATATGAACAAAGAGAGTGTCTCTTTTTAACAGTCGTGCATCTGAAGAGGTAAAGCAGAACTCTGGGAGCTGTGCATCATGTGTTAATTCATTGGGTTTGATCAGGAATGGTTCTGTTACCTGGCTATCAACGAGCAGTTCTGCACCATGCTCCTCTCTATGTAGATGCCCTGCGTGGGATCTGGCTGCACCATCTTTCCATCCTGATACCACAAAACCTGCATGTCCTCATCCACAAAAGAGGCCATGCACTGGAAGGGGAGGCTGTCCCCCTGGAACACGATCTGGTGCTGAGACGGTGTCATGTGGAAGGAGGGGAGCTCTAGAGGAGCGTCTACAGAGCCAACAGACAGCAAACCATGAGCAGTAAGAAACAGTTCACAAGAGAGAGGCGATTTCATCACATCATGTCAGAGATGATGGAGAAAGACTGTGGTGAGCCACAGCTGATGGCTATGTGTACAGGAGAACATTTACGAGAGCCGAGAGCATCTCGCTCCAGTTCTTGCACAGACTTTGGTTAAAAAACAGCTCCAAGATCAACAAACATGTGAGGCCTCGACCAAGACTGGCAAATGTTACTACTGGAGTTGTCAGAGTAAGTGCAAGTAACAGTAATGTAACAGAACATAAAATCATCGGTTCCTGGGAAAGAAGCAAAATGTTCTAGAGTCTCATTAACCGTTTATTTAACACAGATATGCCTGTGGAACATGTACGTGATGGAGATCAGACTGCTAGGGCAAAGCTACACTTTATATTGCACAATATCTGTGATGAAAAGGTGATGAAATGTGATGAAAAGGTGTTTATTTCATTTAATAATCTAATTTCTTGTGTGTGTGTGTGTGTGTGTGTGGGG
>JBAJNP010007411.1:0-22647 GCA_036877545.1 Yasuhikotakia modesta | reverse complement strand
GGTTACGTATGTAACCCTGGTTCCCTGAAGGGAACGAGACATGCGTCAAAACGCTATGGGAGCACTACCAGCATTTATGCACTATGAACAGGTGTGTCGAATCACTGATTTCGAGGCGTTATATCACAGACGGGAACCAGTGTTACATATGTAACCCATGACATTTTTTTAGGAACTTGATCTGCATCAAAACGCTATGGGAATGAGATGGCAACTTCACCATAGTGAAGGGACCCTCGAGTCCAACTCACAGGTAGTAGTAGAGGCCTGAAGGTCAAGGCCGTAAAAAGGTCAAGGGAGTGGACCATCTGGCAGCATCGCAGATGTCCTGAATTTTGACACCTGCAGAAAGGGCCTTAGAGGCCGGCATACCTTGAGTTGATTTCCAAAGGATGGGGGACCAAAAGCTGGTCAGATTTTCTCCATAGGCAGCCAAAGGTAGGGGGACAAAGTTTGGAAGAAGGGACTTTAGCTACATAACCCACTCACGGGTATAAAAGTACTTTGGTCAAACCGGGCGCAAAGTCTAAAGTCAAATAAACAAAGTACTTGACACACAAACTTGGGTAAAAATCATATTCTGGAGTTTTAAATTGCGGATTATTAGATGCTGGAGGTTGTTTCATTTTACATCGGACAGTGTGGCAAACCTGTTGTTGAACAACACTTTTTGACCACAGTACCAAAACAGAGTTAATTCAGTGTCTCATTTTTCTGCATGAAAATAGCTTTGTGATTATAATCGAGTTGTTCTATATTATTTATGTGTTTAATCCTTCAAGGTAATCTTCACTGTTATCCTGTTTGTCAATCAATTACATAACACTCAATTTTGTATTCATATTTGTTCAATGTACATTCAGAGACTGACATTTTGTTGACAGGCATACAGGCTGTTGACACTATATGGCTACTGCAGCTTCACTGCCATTTAGTTCATGGCCAGCAAAAATACTTTATCTTGAATTTGAAGATGTCAGAGTCAGTTTTATTTATCAATTTCTTCACATGTACTTGACATACAAAGGAATCGAAATTACATTTCTCACTGTCCCATGCATAGACTTAGACAACAGTAAAGTGCAGATGCACAACAAGAACAATTCTACACACTAGATAATAAATACGTAAATAGAGTGCAAGTGGCTTAGGGTTACTTTAGCTGGTACTACTGACGTAAGGTCGTAAGGTAAGGTAAACAAGTAAATAAGACAGGACAAGTACACTAGTGGACCAACTGTGCATTTTCAAGTAGTGTCCTGTGAGGTATGCACTAGTTGCAGATAGGTTGTGGTTGGTGAGGGTTGAGTGTTTTAGTTCAAAGAGTCTTAGACAATAGTCTTTTACAGCCTGGTTACAATATGCAATTTGCATATGCAGAGGTAGTTATGTTAGTTCAGGGTAATAGTGTTGTCCTCCAACTTTCAGTGGGGGTGTGGGGGAGAGAGTTCAGCAGTCTCACAGCCTGGTGGATGAAGCTGTTTGTAAGTCTGGTAGTGCGGGAGCGGAGGCTCCTGTACCTCTTTCCAGAGGTGAACTGGAGGCTGAACAGACTGTGTGCAGGGTGGCTTGCATCCTTGATGATTGTTAGGGCTTTGCGGGTGGTGTATATGTCCTGCAGGGAGGGGAGTGATACACCAATTGTCCACTTAGCTTCTCTCACAATGCGTTGTGGAGCTTTCCTGTTTCTGTCCATGTAGCTCCCACCCCACACCATGATGCAGCTGGACAGGATGCTCTTGATGGTTCCTCTGTAGAATGTGGTCATGATGGGTGGTGGAGCGCTTGCCCGCTTGAGTTTACGCAGGAAGTAGAGGCGCTGCTGTGCTTCTTGGCCAGTGATGCAGTGTTGGTGGTCCGGGAGAGGTCCTCATTGATTTGCATCCCCAAGAATTTGGTGCTGCTTACCCTCTCCACTGCAGCACCATCAATGGTCAATGGGGGGTGTTGGGTGTGGCCTCTCTGGAAGTTGACAACAATCTCTTTGGTCTTGTTACATTTAGCAGGAGATTGTTGTCTTTGCTCCACATGGTCAGGAGCTCGACCTCTTTCCTGCAATGGGTCTCATTGCCCTTGGTGATGAGCCCCATCAGCGTTGTGTCATCTGCAAACTTCACCAGGTGGTTGGTGTGCAGTTGTGTGTCAGCAGGGTGAAGAGCCTTCTAGGGCCCCTGTGCTCAGGATGATGCTGTTTGAGGTGTTGTTGCCCACACACACCGCTTGAGGCCTCTGGCTGAGGAAATCCAGCAGCCAGTTGCAGAGGGAGGTGCTGAGGCACAGTGTGTCCAGCTTGCAGATGAGTTGTTGTGGTATTATGGTGTTGAATGCTGTGAAAGTCTATGAACAACATTCTCACATGTGAGTCTCTCTTGTCCAGGCAAGAGAGGGCTGGATGGAGGACAGAGTAAATTGCATCCTCTGCAGATTGTTTTGCTCTGTATGCAAACTGGTACGGGTCCAGGCTGGGGTTCGAAGCACTTCATGATAATGGGAGTCAGTGCCACAGGACGGTAGTCGTTGAAGCAGGATGGAGATGGTTTCTTTGGCACAGGTATGATGGTGGCAGCTTTGAAGCCTGATGGGATGATGGTTTGCCTCAGGGAGGTGTTAAAAATGTCTGTGAAGACATCCTTCAGCACTCTACCAGAGATGTTGTCTGGAAAATCCTCTGTTTAATTGTCTAAGCACCAACATTTAGAGTCTGACCACCTCACAGTCTACTAAGATCTCTAAGTATTATCATAAATTTGCCATGAATTATCATGAAAGTGTTTGGTAAAGTTAAAGCTGCACAGCTACCACCCCATAGATCTTGGGATTGCTCATTTTATCTGTTATCAAATGGTATGCCTCCCAAAAGCAAAGTTTATTATGGGAACCTCTCTTGTTCCCATGGTCTGCAAAAGCCTTGTCAGTGCCTACAGTCAATAACTGGATACATCATAGCGAGAAGGTGAGACATCAATCTACCTACAGAATCTATCCCTCCTTTCATGTGTCACTCCTCAAACTGGTCCACCCGGACGCTGACCCCAATGCTGAGAGGCCAGAACCACCACCACCGCTGAACAATGATGAAACTCAAGCATACAGGGTGAAGAAGTCGCTGGATTTGAGGCACTGAGTGGGTCAGCTCCAATATCTGATGGACTGGGAGGGGTATGGTCCAGAGGAGAGATCTTTGGTAGCTGCACCAGACATTCTAGATCCCCCTTTCATCATGGAGTTTCATCAAGCCAGACCTCACCATGCCAGCAGAGGGAGCCCTCACCTGAGTATTGACTGTTTGCTCCCTCTGCTGCTTCTCTCATGACTTCCTGTATGTCCTATCATTAGCCTGTCAGATTGGAGATACACGATAGTATCAAGGGTAGTATCTGAAGGAGGAGTCTGATGTAGACAGCACAAATTAAACAGAGGATTTTGGAGAAACTTGACTTGAAATATGATGACAGCACCCTCCAACTAATGCGCAAAGCTACCTTCCTTGATCCATGCTATATGGACGACCACATCAACTCAACAAATTGATGTGATCAAATCACAGATTGAGGTTGAGATTGTGGCATACTGGAATGAGAAAAATATGCAAAGAAGAATGAATATGGAGAAAGAAGAAGAAATAGATGCAGTGAGTACATCATCAGGCGAAAAACCGTCAGCTAAGGGATCAAATCACTGGGTCGTTTTCTTGGCAGAGCAAAGCCGTCTTTGTCCATATCCATACCTGTAGACCAGCGAGCAAAATCTGTTGTGTATTACTGCAACTATAGCACTCCTTCAGAGTGTGTGTTTAGTACAGCTGGCAACATAATTACTCTGCACAACCAACTCAAACCAGATAAAGTTAACCAGCTTGTTTTTTGGCAAAACCTTTAGCATCGGAAACAGTCAAATTGTTTTAATCTGTATGCAATGTAACAAAGATTGCATTATTTTAGTTCTTGATTATTTAATTCTTATTATTAGACTATTTGTTTTTCACTTATTGAAACATGTTTGTTGAACTTGTTGCTAAGAAATAGCAATTAGAATATTTTGTGTTAGACAAGTTTGAAATTAACCCGCTGTTCATTTTCATAGCTCACTGATTATTATGCATTATGTTGCATATATCCTACATTTCTTGGAAAACGTTTTACAAGCTATTTTAAAAGTTAATTTCCTTCAGTCACAAATTGTCAAGCCTGCTTGTTATAAAAGAGACTGCATTCTTGTACAGCTGTTTTTTGTTAAAAAAAGGCAAAATTGCTATTTATTTTTCATTTCATTTTTGTTGCATAAAGTGTAAACAACAACAAAAACACAATTAACTATATCCATAAAGAGTAATCCAATCCAAAGAGTAATTCGTGACAGAGCCCCCCCTCCCCTGAACGGCTCCTGAAGTGAGCACCCGACTGATGTCTCAAGGTCTGGGATAAGGCCGGTCCGGGTGGTCTCTGTGGAACTCCTCCAACAGTGAAGGGAGCGGATGGAGCGTGGTGCATCAAATGCCCTCTGGAAGTGAGTATGCGCTGCGTTCCAGGTCTGCTCACTGCTCACGGTGGTAAGTATTACTGTGTTGCCCTGGGACTCAGGAAGATCTGTAATAAAGTCAATAAGCAGATGGGACCAAGGTCGGTTGGGAATAGGCAGAGGATTCAGTAGACCAGCAGATGTGTGAGGGACTTTATTAGCATTACATGTAGGGCAGTTCTTAATGAATTCCACCACCTCTTTATTCATGTTGGGCCACCAGAATCTGTTCGTGATATCACTGCCATTAGTGTGGCAGTGATATCTGGATGCCCAGCACTGACATGACCATGGACTTGGGTGAGGACTCTTTCTCATAGGGAGACAGGAACATACACCAGGGCTTCAGGGCATTCAGGTGGACTAGGGTCGTCCCGGGTTGCCTTCGTGAATCTCTTTTAAAATATCCCACTGAATGGGTGAAACAATGAGATTAGTGGGTAGTATAGGCTCACCACTAGTTTCCTGGAGGTCAGCTTCATGGAGATGAGAAAGGGCGTCTGCCTTCGTGTTCTGTGACCCGGGGCTGTAAGAGACAGTGAAGTCGGGGTGACGAAGGATAGGAGCGGTGATGGAACGAACCTTCAGGTCTTCAAAGGCTTGGTGAGCAGCTGGAGACCAGGTGAGTAAATGTGTACCCCTCTTGACCATGCTGGTGAGAGGAGCTACTACGGGGCTGAAGTTCCTGATGAATCTTTGATAGAAGTGAAACCAAGGAAGTGTTGCAGTTCTTTTAGGGCCCTGGGTTGGACCCACTTAGTCACAGTACTGACCTTAGATTCCTCCACAGCGACACCAACCTGGATGATGACATAGCCCAAGAACGACACTTTGGATTGATGAAATTCACATTTTTCTAACTTGGCATAGAGATGATGGGTGATTAGATGTTCCAACAGCTCTCACATGTTGAGTGTGTTCAGACATATTATTACAATAGATAAGTATATCATCGATGTAGTCGATTACCTTGGTTCCCAGCATGTCACAGAAGATGTCGTTCACAAAGGCTTGAAAGCAGGAGGGGCTGTTTGAGAGACCAAAGGGCATAACCAGGTATTCACAATGACTGTTTGTGGTAGAGAAGGCAGTTTTCCATTCATCCCCTTTGCGGATTCTTACCAGGTTGTATACATTTCTGAGGTCGAGGTTAGTGAATATCTTGGCAGATCTAAGTTGCTCTAAGGCTGCATGGACTAGTGTCAGAGGATACAGATACTTTACAGTTAATTCATTGAGGGCACGATAATCTATGCAGGGACGAAGTCCACTGTCCTTCTTCTTAACAAAGAAAAACCTAGCTGAGGTGGGAGACGTTGAAGGTCTGATAAACCCTTTAGTCAGCTCCTCTGAAATGTACTTGCTCATGGCTTAGGTTTCTGGTTGGGATAGGGGAAAGATTCAGCCTTTGGGGATTGTAGCACCAGGAAGAAGTTCAATGGAGCAGTCACATGGCCGATGTGGAGGAAGTTGGGTAGCCTTCTCTGAGCTGAAGGCCTCAATCGGATCAGAGTGTTCACAAGGTAAGATGGGTGTAGGATGTTCTGACCTTGGTTTTGGGAATTGCGACATGAGGAGTGACCTTGGTTAAACATTTGGAGATGCAGTAATCAGACCAGCGAGTGATTTCTTGTGTTGACCAGGATATTGTAGGGTTGTGTACTTCTAGCCAGGGGTAGCTCAAGATGATAGTGTGTGATGGGCTGTTCATCACCAGGAGATGGATTCCTGATGAAGATCACCGACCTGGAGTTGTAAGTCACAGGTGGTTTTGGAGATCTTGCCTGAGCCCAGGGGTCTTCCATCCGCTGCCTCTATTCCCAAGGTAGACTGGACTGAAATGAGAGGTAGGTTATGTTTTGCAGCGAATTGTTCATCTATGAAGTTGCCTGCCGCACCAGAGTCAATGAGGGCCTCAGTGAATATCTTAAGTTCATTAAATGAAAGAGTAATGGGTACCTTCAAAATTTGAAATTTGTGGAAATTGTCACTCACCACTGACTTTCGGGGACTCTCTGAGGTGAGAGAAAGACAATTGGCTCTAATATGACCAGGTTTGGCACAATAAATGCATGGGCTACTTGCATGGGCTCCTCCTTGGGAACAACAGGTAAATTAACTTCTGGCTTATTGGGGCTCATTTTAGGGTGTCTAGTTCTGACGAGATTATCCAGGTGGATAGCAAGGTTGATATAATCATCTAGTGTACAACTCTCGTCACGACAAGCCAGTTCTGCCTGGAGAGCAGGGGATAGACTTTTGCGAAATATCAGCTTAAGGGGGTCATCATCTGAGCTGAGCTGCCCAGGCCGGCTGGGACGATGACTCCATTAAACTGATATTTGAAAAGTCAAAGCGTATTCAGTCAAAGCATATTCAGCAGCAGGTTTCTTACCCTGACGTAGCTTCAGGGGCTGCTTACCCGCATCTTCACCCCCCGCAGAGTGTTGGAATACTTAAGGTAGGGAAATTCACTGAAATTCACTGAAGGCAAGGAAAAGTACAATGGTCAGAACACCAGATTACAGTAGCCCAGTCTAACATCTTACCCGTTAATAAGGAGCAGATAAATAATATGCGACTCCAGTCGCTAGGATACATGGCAGGTAATTGATCCAGATAGAGAGAGCATTGCATTAAGAAGCCCCTGCAGTGTCCGGGACTCCAATCATACTTATCAGGTAATGCTAAGTGTGGTCCGGGTCCCTGAACCGCTTTAGTGAGCGTAGCTTGGGGAGGTGGCGGAAAAGGTGGGCAGTTACTTCCGTATAGACGTAGTGCTTGAACGGCTTTAAGGTGGTTTTCCGTCATGGCGCTGAGCTGGTCGAGTTGTTGCTGCGCTGACAAACGTGTGGCCTGGTTGGTCAGTTCAGTACACACATGGAGCATAGCTGCTGAATCTGGTTCTGGCGAAGTCTTCTGTAACGAAGGATCAACACTATTGGGATCTATATGCAGTATAAACGGACAAACAGATGCTACGTAGACAATCCAAGTGAGTAAACAGGCAACGGTCAGGGCAGGCGGCAAACACAAAGAGTAATTCAAAACAATGCAAAGGTCACAAGAGGAAGGCAGAGAACAATCACAGAACGAGAGGCAGTCCAAGTCATACACAGGATATCCAACACAGAAATGAACACTCAGAATAGGTCACATGGAACACTAGACTTTACACTCCACAGCGGTATTAGCAACATTATTTGTGGACTTATAAAGCTAAGATTGAACTATTTGAAAAAAAACAGCATTATTTCTGGCGTAGAAAGGGCAAAGCATATCATCGTGAAAACAACACCCCATTTGTAAAGTATGATGGAGGAAAGGTTAAAACAATGTTCTAAGTTGTTTTTCCGGCGTGAACGATTTTGGTCAAATAATTAAAACTGTTTTGTCTGAATTTAGTAGTAGAAAGTTGCTAGTCATCCAAGTTTTAATACTGACTATACATTCTGTCAGTTAGTTTATTTGTCTTATTCAGCCTTGAGGAAATATATAGATGAGTATCATGAGCATAACAACAAGAGATGTTAAGGATATATTAATGTATTGAGTAACCACCCCAAATGAAGTTGACTATTAAAATGAAAACCAAACAACATATAACCAAATATAAATAAATAAAACCAAAAATCTTTTTAATCTTAATTTTAGTCTCATTCACCACTCATTGCTAGAGTTGTGAAAAATGTGGGTCCAGTAATGCAGGAAGTAGGGGTGATGAAAGTCTGCAGCACCCAAAAAATGGGGATGCAATTATAAAAAATAAATATAAATTTATAACAACAAAAAAGAAATAAAAACTAATGTTATTAATTTAAACAATCGATATAAAAACATTTTAAAATATCACATTTAATAATATAAAATCATAAAAAAGAACAATAAACAACTGAGAAAGAGCCAGAGTCTATTTACCTCACCAGTAACTTACTGTTAAGAAATTCACTTTTATTAAACTTAAGTTTAATCAACAAAATTTTGTTAATAAAATTTGTAGCGCAAATGAAATGGATTTATCCACTTAAAATGACCATAGTTTGTGAATTTCGCATTAAACACCTTATTTAAAACCAATGCTTAGTTTGATTCTTTTTTATGAAAACATAGCAACAATAAAGACCAAATCATTTATTTTAAATGGAGAAATGAAACGTTTATTAACAAAAGTTCTCTTGCGTTTTTGGATCCCCCACCAGTGATTTCGCATCGCTCTCCTCACCTCCCTGCTGCAGTTCCTCACTGCTTGGAACAGACGCCTCACTTCCATCCGATGTCCAACTGAACTAAATAGATTTTATTTCTATAAAAAGCCTGTATTGCATACTCTGCTCCTGGCTAAACTGCCCAGCTCTTGCCCAGTGGCTTCCATGTAAGCCCTTTAGTGGGGGTGCCTTCCTACAGAATATCTTGCTAAATTTAAGTTCTTTTGTAGTTTTGGTAGTCCGTCATCACATGCTACATCATTATACATCATCATCAAGACTGGACTAGTTTCACACATGCTTCAGATGCTGTTTTGCTGATGACCTACCCCATAATAGTATTGTTTTTTAAAACACATTGTCTTGTTCTCTTCTCAGAAACCATTTGATTTAGACTGTATCTACAACAAACTTTATATTCTGTTTTAGTTAAAAACTTAAAGCAGCACACTTACAGTAAAGCATTTAAACCCACATAGATAAAACTTCTGTCACTGCAGTCAGCAGAGCAACAATTAGATGTCACATAATGTGTGTAGATTTGGGAACTTAAAGCTGTAACTTTATTATAAATCTTAAAAGCAAAGATTAAAATATGAAATTACATTGATGCTGGAGTAAAAGAACCTACTGTTAGTAACCTACTGTTAGTGCTGGAGTAAAAGAACCTACTGTACTGTTAAAAATAGTGATAGTTAAGTAAATTTATTTATTATGAGGATATATGCAAGGCATCTTAAAGCCGAGATTAAAGGCTGACACAGGAAAACCAGTACCGTTGCATAAACTGAACATGTTTATTTCTCATATAAAGGGGAATCTGTATAGTTGTAAACCACGTTTAGTTACAGTAATTTGTGTAAGTCATAAAAACATCACTCACAGGAGCAAAATAACACCAGCTAAATGTAAACAACTAAATGTAAAAATCAAAGAGCAGCTACCTGACACACTAACAGAGAATCAGAAGGTTTATTGGCCAAGTATTCTTACGTACACAAGGAATATAACTTTGTTAGATGGTAACACTAGTATGCATTCAAAATATAAACATGTAGCGATGTACATTTAATAGACAAATAGGGATATATAGACATACTGTACAGTCATACAACAGAAAGCACAAGGCAAATAACAATATACATACAGCACATATTCTACAAATATACACATATACAATGTATATATTTATTACAAGCAAGGCATTACTATACAATATGTACAGATGATGGACAGATGAAGTGAGATATTGGGCTTGGGTAAGGTGCAAGTTATAGTGCCAGTGTAATAGTGAATGAATTAATGGAATTATGATAAGATACAGTACAGTATGAGAGATGCTGTCATTGCTATAGAGAAGAGCAGTGGGGAAAAGCACCAGTGCTGGTATTCCAGATGTGACATATTCCAGCCGTCCATGCTGTTTCCTGCCAGTCAGGAAGCTGGAGATCCACTGACAGATGGCAGGAGATCAGTGAGAATTTCAGAAATGATAGTATTGAAAACTGAGCTGAAGTCCACAAACAGGATCCTTGCATAGACCCTGGTTGGTCAAGATGTTGCAGAATGAAGTGCAGCCCCATGTTCACTGCATCATCCACTGACCTGTTTGCCCTGTAGGCAAACTGCAGAGGGTCCAACAGTTGTCCTATGATGTTTTTTAAGTGGGTTAGCACCAGATGTTTAAAGGACTTTTGGTGACTGGTGTCAAGGCCACAGGTTTGTAGATATTCAGTCCAGTGATAGGTTATTAGGCTGTAGAAAAAAGTGACTGTCTAGCCATGCCCAAGTTACTATTAAAAGCATCATAGCAAGCAACATGAATTAACTAAATCTCAGTACCAGATAATTATAAAGACATGGGGGGTGACACATATCAATCTAATATATTTATCCTGTTCAGCTACAACAGTGATGGGCAACTGACGGCCCGCTGGACCATATTAGGCTCTCCTCAATTTTGATAAATTTGAGAAACGATTAGGAGGGTTGGGATTCCAACCCAAACCAGGGGAGGACACTATCGTTCCCGTCAACCACTGTTATCATCATCGTAATTACAGTGTAGTAGGATGAGCACACTAATTTGAACAATTGCGAAAATGAGCATAAAGAAAATTTGACAATGAAAATCTGGTTTTCTAGTTAAAATGGGAAATGGATTATCTATTTGCCGAGTTTGTCTGGAAACAAAATCTGTAATGAAAGATTTTCATTTAAATCACCATTACACCACTGCTCAAGGTAAATTACATTGTCAGTGAAACCCTTTTGCTAAATGCATGACGGTGCGTGATCAGTAACAAATATTATTTGCTACAGGAGGCCTCCAGAAGTCTCTGGACTTCGGCCATGTGATGAATTTTAATTTGAGGTAGAAACAGGGCACTCAATCACAGAAAGCCTACTGCCTTTTTGGATGAAATAAGTGCTGCTTATGGGGATTTACTGATGCATACTTACATCAGATGGATGAGCCGTGGCAAGTGTCTGAAAAGATTATTTGTGCTGTGCAACGAAATGCATTCGCAAACTATGCGATCCTGACACTATATAATGACACTGTATTTTAGCTACTGCAAATTGGTTGTACAAACTTTGGGATTGACATTAAATCAATTGTGCACCAACAGGACAGGCCACAAGTTTCTCATTGAGGTGTTTTTTCTTTTTTGTTATTGTGAACTGTAAATGTTCTCAGGATTATTAGCATTTTTATATTCAGTCAGGGATATCTTTATTAGTAATTTGTTGATTTTGGTAAAAGCATGTTTTGGTTAAGTATATTTATTTCAAGTTATGTTAAATATGTTCTGTAAGATAGGACTTTTGTACATTCAGTGCAGTTGAGATTTAAATTTACATTTGCTTGTGAATGAAGTTGACCATTTAAATTAGCGTAATTGCTAATATAATTATACTTTTTTTTTTAAAACACACACATACACACAGAACTAACTTCACCTAACTTTAATGAGTTCCTTCAATAAAATTCCCCTCAATAAAACATTAAGGAAGGTTATGCTAAATATGTGTGAGTGTGAATTAATAATCCTCTTGCTTTAAAAGACAAAAATTACTGGCCCCCATCATTTTCAAAGTTGCCCATCACTGAGCTACAATCTAGCCACCATTTACAGTTCCTTATCAACCTGTTTCTTAGTAATGTCATATATTAGCATTAAAACATTGCATTAAAACTATGCGCATGGCTTATTTGACTGGCTGTCAGTGGGATTTAGGCATTGCCAATCACTTAGATCAGCCTATCAACCTAATGTTAGGCTACGTAACATGCTGAATAATGTTATACAGGCTAATATTGAAAGTAGCATCATATTAAACTAATTTCATGCTACATTACCCTTTTATCATGCTAATTAATGGTAAAATGTGTTAGCTTTCTGAAAAAAATATTTTATTTATATGACGCTATAACGGCATCATGATGAATAATGATATAACGGGCATTTCAGGTGTAAAAAGGGGACATAGTTCATAGCATAAACAATTAGCAATCCTCACATGTAAATTGTGTTGTGTTTTGTTATTTATTCAAAATCATTCACATAATTATTTAAATCATTTTAAATCATTATTCACATATCATAATTTATCATTTGATTTGTTTATCATCATTATATCATTATCAAGTATTTGATTATATCATTTATCATAATTATATTTTTACGTCATATTTCTTACTACTTTTCTTGCTTATGCTTTTAAAAACTATTATTGTTCAGTCTCATGATTCTGGGGTTTCATGAATTGTTTGGTCTATATAAACTGATGGGGATGTTATGGAAATCCAAGGTTTTATGGGATGTTTTCATGAAGCAATTTGATATATCATTGTGTGCTGAAATGTGATCTTCAGACAAATTGTAAACAGACTAAGATCGCAACTAAGACTTGTCAATAAACTCTTTCAATATAAGTTCTTATACCATCATCACTTCGGCTCTTCTCTGGCTTTCATTAGTCAACTTCTTCACTGACAGAAGACTGTTTAATACTCGTTTTGGGTATTTTAGATACCAGACAAGACTTTGTTAACAGGGTTTGGGTTTCACAGCTCTACAGACAAGTTGTTCTGTTACTGATATTTCTGGCAAAATCTGGCACCCGGGGCTGGATTCTAATTATTGTCTTATCGTGAGGACTCTGATCTAACAATAATTACTGAGAAATATGGTAGACTTGACAATTTACTATCTACTAACTACATATAATAAGACTGAGCTTGTGTTATGTGGTTGTTGACTGCAGCTATAAGGTGGATTAAAATCCTTTTGTCATTACATACATTGCCTAAATGTATGCAATTAAGGGGCTGAAAGTCCACTTGTTTTCACCATAATATCCTACCAATAAATGGTAAAGGATGATAAACAAAATCAGTGCAAACTGAGGTTAAGATGTCCAAACTTTCCCTAATTGCAGCAGACTGACCTGCAAGAATTTAACACCCTCCGTCTGTATTGAACAAAAATTACATTGTGTACATTTACACAATGCATTTCTCATAGTTTTTGTAAAATACAAACATCATGTGCACAATGTGAACAAAAACGTTCACTATAAAATTGGCAAAATATATTAAAAAAATGTATAATATGTAAAAAACAAATGTATAAATATATATAATGTATAACAAATTTCCCTTCATAATAAAAACCTTCCTTTAAAACTGCACGTTATATTTACATGTAAATTACAGTGTGTAAACATTACAATCATGCAAAAAAAATTAAAAATTAGGAAGGATGCCCACTCTTTCATACCTTAATATAGTATTTATAAACCACTGTCTGATACTATCATTAAGCTCATGTATACAAAGTTACACACCGTAGGGCTATTTTTGTTGTTGTCTACATTCATTTTATATGCACATTATGTAGTCTGTGTAGCTGTGTCATGTTCTGTGTAGCACCTTGGCCCTGGTATATAGATGATCTCCAGTCATCAATGCAATCACCAGCTCAGGTCAATGGAATTAGTTTTGTTTTAATGTAAAGAAACACAATTACAGAATATCACAAGAACCCCAGAAACATTAATATAAAAGAAATAAAATTACAAAAAGAATCATTCCATTCTCATACATTTCCAAAACGCTCTGCACGCTTTCGCTTCTTTGCCTAAAAGATGAAAAAAAATAAGTGAAACAAGATCATGGCTGATCATATTTTGAAATTGCACGCTGTCTAAAAAACCTAGCGAGCTTTTTGTGTGGGGTTCGCTGGGTCATGCCAAACAACTTAATATAGATTTAATAACAACAATAACATATTTAATATACAATTATAACATTTCATTTCATATTTAATATACATTTCTGTCAGAATTTTGACAAGATGTCTAATTACTGTCTCAGCAAGAATCAATGAATTTTAAATATCCATTTCAGCTTACAAAATTATGAAAAAAAAACAGCTGAGGTAATTATTATACTGCATTTGCAGGACGTCTCCCTTTGACACATTAAATGTAGGACAAGATAATCAAAAACGTTCATTCTTGAGTAGCCCGAGACGGCGTACAACATGACCACACAAACAGATATCATACCTCTGAATCATCAGATCCAGAAGCCGATGTCAGAATGCCAAATCTTTCCTTCCTCTTCTTAAGCTTTTCATCATCCTCAAACTGAGAAATTACAAGCAAAAAACATTAGTCAACAAAACAAAAGAGCACAAATGGTTCAGTCCTTTTACCTGTTCATGCATATACACACACATATACATACACACACTCAAATACTGAAAAAGGCATACAAACAAACTGCAAATAAACAAGAAATGCTCAACAACTTTAAACACATCTAACAGTTATATAGCTGTAATAGCTGCCCACTTCTCTGGTGGGTGTTCATGGGTGTTATGGGCAACTGTAACTAACAAAAAAACATGTCACATGATGCTTATTTTAACACCACACTTTTTTATTAGTGGAAACCTAAACAGCACCATGTGACCAAATGAAAAAAAATAATCTTTTTTTTGAAAAACAAAAAAAAACAAACAAAAAAATGTTTATAACAGATCTTATGTTACAAGATAATGTAATGTTTAGGCTAATACATTCGATAATCAATCACCTTTAAAAACTGAAATAGTTGCATTAAAACAAAAAATAAAAGCATGTAAAGTATCACAAATATCTTTACAATTTAAAGCAGTGTACATTTCATATATTCAATTAAAACATCAAACATATAAAAAAACAAGAGAATGTAAAACACTGTATTGTATTACTGTATTACAACATGGAAAGAAGACTTACTCTTTTAGACACAGATGAAACATTCATTCCAAAACGTTCTGCTCTTTTCTTCAAGACGTCTGCGTCGACCTGCCAGAGAAAGTCTGTTTAATATTTATTTCTTTAATATTTCGGTCAAAAGTCAGACCGCAAAGATGCGTCCAAATCGATCACCAAATTACTTACACTCACTTTTGGAACGGCTGAAGTTCCTAAAAACAAACACATAATACAGATTTTAAAAAAAACCCATTAGATTAAAACCTTCGCAGAAATATGTTAACAAGACAAAAAAATTGTTCAATTGAGTCAATTACTCACTTTCACATTTCATTTGATATCCATAAACACAGAAATAAAAAATATTAATTCTTAGCCTTTTCTCATCAAGCATTAAAGTAAATCATACTATCAACATAAAGTCTGCATCTGTGTTTCAGGGAACAAAGTAATCTGGGCTAAGAACAACATGATAACAAGTAATGATTTCATTTGTACTGAACTATTCATGTACAATTTGTTGTGAGCATGTAATGGTGTAATCAGTGTAAAATTAGTGCCAAAACTGCTGCACACAACAAAATTAGTTATCTCCACAAACTGTTTAGGCCATTAATCTGTCAGTCTAAAGCGTTTAATACACGAACTGTGTACATTTCAGTCATATTCAAATAAAACAAACCTCTAATATTTGAGATTTAAATGAGTGTTATTACTGACTATACATCAAATGCAGCACAACGAAATGCTGCACATATACTGCATTTACTTTGCACTAAGGTTCTATTTGCGTTGTTTTGCATTGTAAATACAAAATATCATTGTAAATACAAATTTGTTTTCATCCAGCAATAAATATATGTGCAACAAATGACCCTCAAATTTTGGGTGGACTCCAAAGTCGGCAAAAGTATAGCGGATCTGAGCGGGGCTCCCCTTAAGAAGCGCTTATGATGAGAGAAATGTTATAGACTTTTCTATAGTTGAATACTGATTCATATTAGCGTTGATTATGTACCAGATATGAGTGCGCCGTGTAGACTGTGTTTAGGGCCCTTCTGCTGACGTTTTTAAAACACGGGTGTGTCTCTAAGCAGGCAGAGCAGCCATTACAGTGATATTAGAGTGCTGCTCTACCTAAAGCAAAGCTTTAAAAACTATGAGAAAAAATTTTGTACGTGGTTGAATATTTATTCCTTTTAATGTTGATACTGCAGTTTAGAATTTGTTGCTTAATGTGCTTCTGTCCGTTATTTTCCACTGATGTTCTAGGCTCAATCTTGCAGCTTCTTTTACATTTTCGTTTAGACGTACTAGGTGTGTTGTCCTTCTACATTAGGCGACATGCTAGTTTTATTTTATGTAGAAAAATTGAAACCATGGCATGTCTTAAATTACAAATAAAGCACTTTATTTCAATGTCTAATTTCAGGTGTATTGTTTTCTTTATTTTAATGTGTTGACAAAGGACATTTTGCGATGACCTGATTATATATGTCTTATAAAATGTCACCCCAAACATGTCACACACATTGATACTGATCTGTGTTTTTATTATTCTTTTAAAAGAAATGGGTGAGCAGAAATCCAATCCAGTGTGGCAGCACTTCAGTGAGCCTACTCCAGGAAAGGCTTGGTGTGCTATGTGTTTTTTAGTTTTGTATTGCTGTTTACACTTTTCTTGTCTTAGGAAATCCATTTGCACTACAAGAAATTATGTAAGTTAAGCATAGTAAAATTTGCTAGTATTTGGGAAATAGTTGGTTACTTTTAAAATTAAGTGTAGTACAGTCTGCACTATATTATGCTGTGGCTTGTTGCTACTGTGTGCAATATAATATTTATTTTTTATAATAACCTTTGTTATCATTGTTATTTTTATTATGTAAATTGAGGGAGCAAAAGCAGCATCAGCTCCAAAATATCAGCTATCCAGAAAAATTGCCTGCCCTGATGGGGAAGCTGATGGGATAAAAAAAAAGAAAAAAAATCGGTATCGGCATTGGCCCTAAACATCTTGGTCTATCACTAGATAGAACCTTAGAAGGTAGCAGATAGTGGCAATTGGTAGGTGGCACCTCAGCTTACCTTTGGAAGATTCAGCCAAGCCAAACCTGAATGAAACAAACGGAAGAAATGAGAAAGCCCCTGATTTACAGCCTCTAAACAATTTACACAGATACAAAGACATAAGAATAGGACCAATATTTCTGCTTGTTATTTTGACATAAAACATATTTACAAAAAAAACAAAACATGAAGTGAAACAATGATTGAATATTTTGTAAATTACGTTTAGTGTAGCTAAACTGGTAGAGCATTGTGTTAGCAGCGCAAAGGTTGTGGGTTCGACCCCAGGGGAACCCAAGAACTGATAAAAATGTATACACTGAATTCACTGTAATTCGCGTTCTATAAAACCATCTGCCAAATAATTAAATGTAAATTTTCACTTTAGGTAAACGTAAAATATCAATGTCAACATTTATGAAATATTAATTCAATAAAAAAACCTTGCTGAACGTGCTGCCTTCTTACTGTCCACAGTGAGCTGAAGATTGAAGCGCTCGGCTCTCTTCTGAAGTCTCTGTCACATAAACAACCACAACGTAATCTTCAAACAGCAACACAATGGTTACAATACAAGGACATAAGATGAATAATCCAAATCAAATGGGAAATTAAACCTCATCAGTTGTTGCAGGAGGGGTGATCTTCACAATTTTCTTCTCATTCACTCTGAAATCAAACACAAAAGTATACAAAAATGAATAAACAATACTGTCAGACATTACAAGACAAACCCTGTCCCTTTTAGCTGTGAGCAAAAAAAGGTTAATGTTCACAATATAACATATTGCATTATATTTTGTTGGATTATTCGTATCCATACTTATGCTTTTTTTACTACTTTGTTATGTTGATGTTTTATGCCATGGGTGAGGGAAACAATTACAATAATCTATATGTACAAATAGCAGAAATGACAAAGTTGTGTTATCCCTTACATACAGTCATACAGAATATCCTATATATATCTATGACAAAGATAAATGTTGCTCTACTGCTCAATTTAATTCGTTTCTCAAATGATTAACTGTCACATTTGCAAACCCATTATGTAACTTTTGTCTGAAGGCAAGTTTTTTTTATTAGTGCTTAATATCTCTTTGGTTCTCCTCTGTTATCCTAACAGATGGTCTATAAAAGGTCTTATGTGATTAGCACTAGAGACTTACGTTTCAGGTTCAGTCAACACTTGCTTCTCGGCTGTCTGCTCTTCCTTAGCAAAAGTCTCCTGAAATATTTACAAGTATGAAATGTTATGAAGAACAAAGCAAATGCCACTGTCCTTGTCATGCAAGGCAATCTTAAATCTGAATGAAGAAATGCGACTATTATTGTGACTGTAGAACACGTTACATCCAAGAGAACTCACCTCTCCATCCTCCCCCAAAACTTCCTCCTCGTTAACTTCCTCTAAAAATACAAGTTTTCACATTTGTGAAAAACACGTTAAGAGACGACCTATCAGACACTATAACTAAAATACATTCATCAAGTTGAACTTGTTTTAACAGGAGACCGAATATAATAGATATAAAGCCCCATACATGGCAACGGAAAGACGCAATGTGGGGATTTAAGGACTAGTACCATGTTCTTCCAGGTAAGCCTGCAGCCGGGCAACCAGGTCACCTTTATTTCCTTTGGCATCCAGTCCACGTGCGGCACATTCCTGCTTCAGCTCGGCCAGCTGAGGAAAGACAAGATATTGGACAAAAATCAAACTCTTTTAAAGCCAGACTGCGTTAATGCACCGTACAGCATCTCTACACACGTGCTTTATGCGCAATTCAAAGATGAGCAGTAACAAACTATAAAGCAGGAACATCAGACTATTGTTACGAGACAGATGCTCTTCGGTTTAGCTCTTCTCACGGGCAGCGCTAACACACGCTATTAGGTCAGTAATACTACGGATTAAAGCAGCTGAACTCGAGACGAGCATAAACACTTCACTTCTCCTAACACAACACACTTAACACGTCAGTTAAAACAACATTAGAAACAAACAAACACCTTCAGTTTCTGCAGCTCCACAAACTCAGCCATCTCTGCTCGCAGAAGCGCGTCACACGTTCACGGCCGCTTTCTTCCGCTTCCGAGTCTGAGCGCTGCTGCAGCGCCGTCGCGCGGACGGGAGTAAAACTGCAGCCCTGTTTCTTTTTTTGCTTGAAGGTTACAAAATATCAGCAAGCAAAACCAGACACACAAAACACAAGAGCGGTCTCAAACTGGAGTACACTGTTCAAGAGACCAAAAAACAGGTAAAAATACTGATACTGAATGAAGGTTCAAAATTTCTTCCTTTTTACCTACAACATACAGAAAGATTGCAGCAGGGGAGCAATGCCAGAAAAAAATGCTCCATGAAAACTAAAAATATGTCATTTTTATGTTACTAACTCACACTAGACACTAAAGCTTCCACTTCTGATGAAAACAGATGAAAACAGGGGCTTGTAACCAACCAGATCGTTTTCCAATTACTATCAGAAATGTTTGCATTCCAAAAGAATTGATCCCTAGGGGAGATCCTTCATCTCTTATGTTCTGTTTGTAAAAGGTGTCTAATATTTTTATTATTACAAGAGGAATAAATACTATCAGCTTTTAATTCTGGAAATATCTTTAATTACTTCCAAAAGAGAGTTTCAGTTGTATCAACCCATTTGGAATAGCTTTAACCACTTGCTGAATTTCTTTAAAGGGGATGGAAAAATTGTAAACATGCATCAAGTCTTCAAAGAACAAATCTATAACAAAATAAATATTCCTTTTAAACCACTTGTGCAAAAATAATGATTTATTTCTAGAAGTAATGAGACAATTTCATTAAAGGAGAAATGTTGTGATGGAAACACATTTTGTTATGGAAACAAAGGCAAAAACAATTGCTGGTGAAATTTAGATAATTTAATAGGTAATTTTAATAATTTAATAATTTTTTTAATTTAATAGGTAATTTAAATTTTAATTTTCCTCAAAAGACAGGAAATGTTTGGAAGATACATTAAGGAACAAACAACCACACAGAATTATCATTTTTATGACAATATCTTAACCGATTAAGTTTACAGGTATTGTTAATGTAAAAAAAAATATCTAAGCCACCTTCTGCTCTTTTACCTGATATAATGACCTTTAATAACTGGTGTGGTTTATTTTTCCATATAAAATCCATACAAAAAGGATTTAATGATATCTTTGGAAATCATCACTAACAGAAGGAGCAGGGTAAAAAAAACTAAAAAGGCCCTTGGCTTTGGACAGTAATACTCTCCCAAAAAGAGATCCCTTTGTAACCAATTATTCAAGATATGTTTAGTTTTACCGATTATAAAATTAGACTGTTATCGGGTATTTTTATGTTTAGAAATATAGATTCCCAGTTATTTAACTGGAATATTTTCAATAGAGAAGTCTATAGAATCATGTATGAATAAAATTTCACATTTATGAAGATTATGCTTTAGACCAGAAAATGTAGTACATTTGGAAATACGGCCTGTATTGTTTATGGTGGCCAAGAGAGTTCAAAGCGCTGCAATAACAGAAACGCGTCACAAATCTTCACAGCACAATAACAGAAACACACCGCAAATCTGCAGCGTGAGACGCCTCCTCTGAGGACTTGGAAATGGTGTACACGGCCGTAATTTTGGCGCTACGGCTAAAATTAGAGTGTCTGCTGTACAGGCCAGAATAGGAACAGCAGCTGTGACTTGGCTTGATTGGGAAACAGCAGCAGCTGTGACTTGGCTTCACTCTGGAGGAACAGCGACAGCTGGGACTTGGCTTGACTCAGGAGGAACAGCGACAGCTGGAACTTGGCTTGACTCAGGAGGAACAGCGACAGCTGGGACTTGGCTTGACTCAGGAGGAACAGCGACAGCTGGGACTTGGCTTGACTCAGGAGGTACAGCGACAGCTTTAGCTTGATTAGGAATGACAGCTGTAGCTTGACTTGGCTCAGGAACGACTGTAGCTTGGCCTGACTCAGGAGTGGCCATGACGGGTGCTGACTCAGGAAGAGCGACCATCTTTTCATATGCAGGCTCCGGCTTGGCGGCCATCTCAGGCTGTGGCTCTGGCTTGGCGGCCATCTTGGACTGTGGCTCTGGCTTGGTGGCCATCTTGTCAACCACACTCATAGGGAAAGATGATCCCTCACACCGCAAAGCAAAAGCCATCACATTCAAAGCACACACGAGTCTTTAGCTGTTCATTGAGTCCCTTATGGAACATATCCATTAAAAATTTCTTGTCATGAAAAGGTAAATATGATGACAGGACACAGAATTCTCTGACATATGCCTCATTCGACCTACCCTCTTGCTGCAATCGACACAGTTGAGAAAAGGGGTCCTCTGAAAACCCGCTGGATACTAGGTGGGCGATGTACTCTATCAGGAAAGGAGAGCAGACGGGAGTCAGATTCAAACGCAGGTTTTTATTTACAGGCATGTCATAACATGCAGGGTCGATACACAGATGAACAGGAATGATAGGGGCAAATCCAAAATTCGAATATCCAAAAACAAAGCAAGGGTCAGGGCGGGTCAGGCCAGGTAGCAACAATCCAAATACCAGAAACAGTCCAGGGTCCAAATCCAAAATCAAGAAACACAAGTAATCAGGAAAAACCACAGGGAACACTAGAGAAGGCAAAACAGTGTAAGGGCAAAACAATACATTGCAACTTCCTGTTTGGTTGGCCTCTGCTTTATAGCCAGAAGAAGAAGAAGAAGCAGAGGGAGAGCTCCCTCTGATGGCCTGGAGTTACAGGTTTAGCTTTTTGGTGGGCTTATGTTGATGTTGTCTGATATAATTTTAAACAGAATACTATTAATTTAACAAAATAGATAACTGTATCATTTGCTACCCTTTACTACTATATAAGTTTATTATTTAAGTTTATATTATTAAACATTATATGTTGTGTGTTATGGCCTGGACCAGTCAGGGGTCAGCCAGGGTTTTTAATTATAGATTTAATTATATTCGGAAATAAGCCAGAGCTGGAGACAACAAAACAAAGACAATTTTTTTTTGTGCAATATAATATGTTTATTATATACAGGTGCCAAAGTGTAAAGTGAATAGTGAATATCTATATATACAATATTTACAAGACAAGAAAGGGGGAAGAAAGAGAACGGGACACGAGCGGTTCCAAAATAAAGAAATAAACAAAACCCTGTCTTACTATATGTGAAAACCTCTAAGCTAGTCTACATAAAAACAAAAGAAACAAAGTTCTTCAGTGTCAGGGACGCCCTAATGTAAACTATGCTACCTCAAAACGTACAGTGGGTGGCACACACTCCTTACCTAGTGTGTTTAGACAACGGGTATTCCTATGTGTATGCGCAATGTACGTTGTGCGACCTGCTTACCTGTCCATTTCTCCAAAAGTTTAAGAATAAACACAACATCCAAGGGGTCAAACACAAACAAACAATGGAGAATAGGTAAAACACTGAGAAGGGGACCTAGAGTCAAAATCAAAAATTTTCTAGTCTTGATGGAAGATGGTAGTATACCTGCCTAAAAGAACATAGGAAAAGTTCCAGACATTTTGAAC
>JBAJNP010007410.1:0-22647 GCA_036877545.1 Yasuhikotakia modesta | reverse complement strand
TAACTGCATGTTTCTCCTGAGAAGGACTCTGATGATCTGAGCTCAGGGGTTTTCTCCTCCTGCAGCACAACAGACAGTCACAGCTTCAATGTTGATTGGTCTGTGTCAACCAATCAAACGGCTTCTTGCTACTTTGAGGGTAAGTTTCCTTATTATCAATGCAGAGATTTGTAGATAATAAATGTATACAATTGTGTGTGTGTGGGAAAAAAGTGTGTGCTCCTGGTAAAACATCAAAACTGTGTGTGTGTGTGTGTGTGTTTGTAGGTCTTGGTGTGGATATTTGGGTTGAAGATGTAAATGGTGAGAGTCTAAAGATCAGAGAGAGACCTCAAGTGAAAATTGGACATGTTGCTGTGGGCATCAGTGAACAGGTGAGATTTATTTTTTTATTGATAAAATTTGTTATTTGCAGCCATTCTAGAATCTGCCTGTAATTTGTTTCTTTTTGTATGACAGATATCTATGAAAGTCTTCAGTTTGACCACCCTGGATGGCCGACCGGTGTCTCCAGACACAGAGGTCTGTGAGTCGGGCATGTGGCTGCAGTGTGTCCCTGCTCCTGACGGGAGCTCCAGATGGAACTGGAGGATCAGGGACGGCAAACTGGAGCTTCAGGAATACGATGAGCATTCGGACAGCTGCTCAACTCTCCCACTTTAGCAAGAGCGATGAACGTACTGAGCTACAGGCGTCCCATTCCACTGTTTAATATTTAGGATACATGTGTGATCAGTTCTTTAACTATGCAATGTGAGCTCTTGTGAGCTAACTTGTGCCTGGCTGATGGGAACACACAATATCTGAGATTTATAATTGCTGTCTATTATTAAGTTGACTTAATACATACAGAATTTAGTATGATGTACTGTTGTATTATCAGATATGCTGTGTACTACGTGTCTGTACATGTTTATTTTTTCACAGTTGTTATTGATAATAGTGTTAATAAATCTATTTAATGCAGTTGAAGCAAACAGGGTATCAGTATATAATGTAGTCACTGATTTTTATAATCAAATGTATCCTGAAATGTATTTTATTTGATATAACTGTATTTTATTTAAAAAATGGACGCTTTTCTGTACTAATGTATAGATGCATTAGCCAAACTCGTGTAAATTAAGGCGTGTCAATACGCCGGAAGTGACTACTTCCTCGTTTCCCAAATCCAACCGGATCTTTCGTCCACCCTGATTGGACCTCACACGTAAAGGGCGGGACAACGTGTCGTTCTCCTTCCGTGATTGGGTGGCTGACCGGGGTGGGCGGCGCCTGTCACACCGGCGCTGGAGTTGCGACATACGCCATTTTGCAGTGACAGCTGTGCGCTAAAGCGGTGAATCAGAAACTCGACAACTTCCAGTTTAGAGGTGATTTTATTTCAAAAATGTCCCGAAAAACATCCTCACTCGTCGAAAACTATTTTAACACGTTTGGTCGTTTGTTAAATCGTTTGCAAGCGACCGGCTTCGTCATCTGAAGCGCCGGTTAGCTGCTCTTGTCTTGAGTGTAGCTAGCTGGCTAATCTGCTAAAGATGGTCGATCGATTAAATCGCTTCGTTTGAGGAAAAACAGCTTGTTATTCATTATATATTGTTTATTTTATACCTTTAAGTGTCTAAATTATGTCTAAGGTGATTGTATTAGACGACAGTAGGTACAAGCCTGTATTATAACACGTCCCAGGCGTTTAATAACTACAACACATTAGCTTTATTTTAATGGTTACAGCAAGTCGTTTGGATTGAAATATAACGCATCTGTTTACTCATAAAAGGCGTTTAACTTGTATTATATACTTGTTTGATGCTAAGTTTACCACAAATCTGCTGTTATTTCCACAGATTTCGCTGTAGTTGATCGTTTTCACACGTTTGTCCTCCATGGAAGTGATAACAGAGATGACGTATTTGTTTATTGATACATAACACAGATTACATTCATTCATTCCAGACTTAAGATCGTAACATTTTGCCTGGTTTGAGTTTCGGTCCAGACGTGACAAAGTAAACTTGTGAATGTTGAACCTGTGAATGGATTAACTTGTGTGTGTCTCTTATGTCCGCAGGGAGAAACATGGGGAATGTATTCGCCAATCTGTTTAAGGGTTTGTTTGGGAAGAAGGAGATGAGAATTCTCATGGTGGGTCTCGATGCCGCTGGTAAAACCACCATCCTGTACAAACTTAAACTGGGAGAAATTGTCACCACCATCCCTACTATCGGTACGTTTGATGGCATCCCCTGTTTTGACTGTATTTTGTTGTTAACAGTGTTTGGTGGTGGGGCCGTGTGTTGCGACCACACGCAACATTACATAAAACGTTAGTTGAGTGGTGTGTGTGCGAATGTTTAATTTGTGTATGTTAACTCCAGCTGTTGCATCTAAATCGTTGTTTTAACGTGTCGTGTTTTGTGTGTTGCAGGATTTAATGTAGAAACCGTAGAGTATAAGAACATCAGTTTTACGGTTTGGGATGTGGGTGGTCAGGACAAAATCAGACCACTCTGGAGACATTACTTCCAAAACACTCAAGGTATGAGAAACCAGAAAGATTTAACAAACAAACAAACAAGAACCAAACTTTGCATTGCGTTTGCATGAAGTTGTTTTAGTGTCAGTAGACTGACTGCTAGAATTTCAGTTCCAAAACAATATTTTTCTGAAAGTAAAGTGGAACGAATGTGATCCTATTCTGAAGAGGTTATTAAATGTCATGATAACAGCAGATGTTTTCTCATGTTTCTGTCTCCCTGCGTTAGGTCTCATCTTCGTAGTGGACAGTAACGACAGGGAACGAGTGAACGAGGCCAGAGAGGAGCTGACGAGAATGCTGGCGGAAGACGAGTTACGTGACGCTGTTCTTTTGGTCTTTGCAAACAAACAGGTGAGTTTTACTATTTAATTTCACACAACAGTCATTAAAACGGAGTAATGTGTATTTTTCAAGGTTAGCTGTGTACTAGAATCTTTAATTCGCTAGAAATTGCAGATGAATTTCCAGTTGAGTTAGTTCTAGTGTTTTGTTTAAAGTTCTGATCCGGTAAACATTTACAACTGGACAAATCAGAACTTCATCGATCTGAAGGTGTAGGATATAAAATTGGGCTTTATTATGTGCTTGTTATGAAAGTTTATGCTTTTTTTAAAATATATATATAGACTTTAACAAATCACATCTACAGGTATATACAGTAGCTGCACTTCAGTGATTAATGCATGAGTCGTTTGGTGCCTCTGATACATAAATAATGAGCGATTCTAACATTTCTCCCTCCTCCTGTCCATCACAGGACCTGCCCAATGCCATGAATGCAGCCGAGATCACAGATAAACTCGGACTCCACGCTCTCCGTCACCGTAACTGGTACATACAGGCTACCTGTGCCACCAGCGGCGACGGACTCTATGAGGGTCTTGACTGGCTGTCTAATCAGCTGAAAAATCAGAAATGAGCTTGTCTGCAGCCTCCAAATATACGTGTGTGTGTGTTGAACGAATGAATAAGTGTGTGTGTGTGTGAGTGTGTTTGAGAGAGTGAGACACGGCTTCAGTACCGACCCAGACTTTGACTGAACTCTGTTGTTCCGTGCATCTTTCCCACATTCATTGAGGTCTGGGCCCGGCTGAGTGCGTTTGTGTGTCATGCTCGTAGTAAAGTGTTTATCTTTAGTATGCATGTCAGCAGGAATGTGTCGACTCGACGCGTGTGTGAAGGCTTCTCTGCGTGTTTGCTCGGTTCTGGAATGACCCTGGCGTGCCTTTTATACACACACCTCGTTCCACTTCAAAAAACACACCCGGTTTTCTCCTTTCATATCGTACTGTGCACGTTTTTTTCATGGCCCAAAAGAACCAGGATTAGTTAAAACAAACTCTGCTCTGCAATAACCTAAACCTCGTTGATACTGCAGTATTACAGACTGAATATATTTAACCCACCACATAGTGTTTTCAATTATAAAACCTGCCTTGTGTGTCTTTAGAAAAAATACATGCAGCCTGTATCAGGTCAGGGAAAATTTGTCAGATGCTCCAAACACCAACATCCCTCGTTCTTTTGAGTCATTTGAAAATCGTGCTGGTTTATTTTGGATATTTGTTTAATTTGTGAATGTGTTGTTGTGTTTGTTTATGAAGCTGTGGGCAGTTTTCTGTACTCACAGACTCCCAGCACAGTCACAGACTGCTAAACATTCCCCTCACACCAGATTGTTGGATTTGATTTGAATTAAAAACATCAAATATAAATCTGACTTCATGTTTATTTCTTGCATGCAGGAGTTCTGAAAGCACTTCTAAGAGTTTAAGTATTTTTGTAAATGTCAGATGTCTTGACACGGTGTTTAGTTCACTTTAAGGTCAGCCTTAAAAACTATTGCTTCAAAAATAGTAATGTAATAAAGTTTTAGAAAGGGGTTAGAAAAATAACAAGAAAACACAATGAGGTCATTTTTAATGAACATTTTAAGACTATTTGTCATAAATGTCAGGTTGTTTATCCTGGTCATTTTCTTTAAATCATTTACTGAAATTTTTCTAGGTCAAAACTATCGAATAAGGTGTGTGACTGGTTGACATGAACAGTCATGCAGAAAACCATTTCCAAACATGTAGTTAAACAGTTAACTGGTCCTGCTCGCCTAAAGATTCACAATACAATGAGGTTTTAAACATACAAGCGCGTAATAAAGTTTATTATTGCAGCAGTACACGCGTGGGCTTTAGTAAAACGCCTGTCTATTACAGCGCATGCGTGAACTCACCTGTTTTCCTCGCACCTGTGCACCGTGTAGCTCCGCCCACTGTTGAGGTGTAACCAGGCGAAACTCAACGGGAAGTTTGACGTGTATGAAAACGATGTTGCTCATGCCGGATGAAACACTTTTTATGTGACTTTAAACCGATACCGAAGGGCAATAACACAAGACATCTGCGGTTACCTGTCGGTGAGTCTTTACACCTGTAAACACCGCAGATACACCTGAATGAATCTATTGCAATATGCGTTTCTTTCCGATTATTGTTATACGTGTGTTTGTGTTTGTTTATTATGTTTGTTTCATGGTCTTCATAACCATTTAATACTGTTACACAATGAGATTTATTTGACGTGGTTTCTGAAACACATATTGCCTGAATACTAAGAAGATAGGATATATTTTAATGGTGTTTGTGACCTTGAGATTAATATAATGCACATATAGTGTTTGTTTATAAATCTTGACTAAGTATAAGTTGTTTCAGGCTTGTAAACTTTCCAGTAACATAGTTGTAAAAATATCAACACATCAACAAAATGTAAGAATAAGACGTGCAAATTCTTGCTTTCGTTTCTTCTCCTGTTTGACTGTCGGTAAATCTGGTTATTGGTGTTTGAATAAACTTACCAGCTGATACCCAGCTAACAGATTTAGGTTGTTACCTAGTTTTTATTAAATCACAAAAACGTTAAGTTGTTATTTTGAGTGTTGTAGTAATGCTGTCCATCTATTAGATGTACATATAACATTATTCTGTACATGTTTCAGTAATAAATTCTGTAACATTTTTTAAATGTTGCACTAGCAACTTAAGAATAACGTTTGTAATGTGTGTAATAATATAAAGTTGAAAACTACTTCTGTTCCTGCAAGAACATGATCGGTAACTCTGAGAGAACTATTGAAGAACGTTCTGAGAATGTTTCATGTTAGCTGTTGGTAGTTTACTGGTTTCTGATGCCCATTTGAAAGAGATTTCAGCTTGAAACGGAGATTTTGTGTTCTGGATCTTCATTGTTGTTGGATGTAAGCAGAGCTCTAGGTCCTGTTCCGATACAATGGAGCCGTGTTTGCCTCCGTGTGACATCACCCTTTAATTTGACAGGTGCAAAACAGTGTTTGTTTGTTTGGGTCAATGTTGACCTACACACAGTTTACCCGAAAGATCTGTAACCAATACCTGTTTGGTTTGTTTATCCTTATAAACACGCTTTCATGGAAATGTACAGACTTGTGCTTTTGTGTATTTGTCTAGTATAATAAAATTTTAAACATCTGATTGGTTGATCGTTCGAACTTCACAAATAAACCTCAGAGAACCTTTGGGCTGTTAACAAATAGATCTGACAAGATGTGTCAACAAGCATCACGTGATGTTTTTACTCGGTGTGTATTTCTGTCTTTACAGTTTCAATGCCAGCTTCCTGGTTCACAAATTCTCACCCAGACACTCAACTGTAGCATCTACTCAACAGTTTTGTCTCCTTTGGCAACAGGCAGTAAAAGATTAATAACAAAAGGTTGTGAAAGGTGTGACTAACACGTGTGGTGGTTTGGCACACATCATTATTTTGAGCTTGTCTTTATTGTTTATGGCTGAAAAGCAGGTTTTGGTGTCTTAATTGTTTCTTGAGTAAAGACCTATTTTGGGAAGGGCAAAATTGTCCTCAGGCCAACAAGTGCAAATTTTGAATGTTGTTTTGACTTGTGTTGAGAGTAGGAAATATTTCAGCATTTAAATCATGTCTGGTGGTGGCCTCGTTTTTGAGGAGATGTTTGTAACGCATTCGTCTCTCCGCAGTCATGGAGCTGAAAGGTTCCAGAGTAGAGGTGGAACTTCTTAGTGGGTCATCTGTGAACATGAGGTCCAGGAAAGGTTCTCTGTCAGGCGGCTGTTCCTCGTCCCGGAACCTTCCAATGTCCCCGCCTAGATCTCTTCCTCTGAGCATCACAAACACACACAGGTAACATCTGCTGCTTACGGTGTTATTTGTCTGGGGTTAAAGTGTTCATTTATTTTATTGTTCATTTAGCTGTGGCACAATAAATAGATGTTAATGCACAAAAACATCTACTCTGTTTGCCAAGCAGAAAAACATTAACTTTAAAAATACTGCTTTATATTTTCCCGTTCCACGTTTCTTCATAAATTGAGTTTTACGGTCACACGTGTTTCAGTTTCGGGTCCAAGAGGGAATTTCGGGCGTTTTCAGCTCCGTTGATTCCCAATCCGTTTCCAGAGCTCTGCAGTCCGACGAACTCGCCCGTGCTGAACACGTCTCTCGGCGGGAGGGATGAACGGACTGACAGCGGCTCACACGTAAGACTGGCTGGATGGTTTAAATGTCTGCATGTCAATTAATTTGTGAGCAGAATGACAGAAGGCTGCCTGTGGCGATAGCAGGTTTTAATATTTACAATAGGTGACAGGCGGGTGTCCTGCCACCTCTGGGGAACAACAAGCTGATGTTTGTGCGTACGCTTGCACAAAAACATCACAGGGCGTTAAGTTTGTGGTTATATGAATATAAGAAAAACACAACAGACATTCTTTAGCACACAAAACAACAGCCTCTGCCAAAACAAATCAAGTTCATAACATTTGACTAAATTAAACAGAATGTTTTTGTTGATGAGTGTGTGTTTGTTTTGTGGATGCCTGTGTGAGAGGTTTATTTTTACAGGGTCTTTGTTTGTGCATTAAATTGATTGTGTTTGTTTCATTGTGTTTCTCATCAATCCTAAATTATTTGTAAAGATCAAATACTACATTTATTGGCAATCGTTTATTGTGTTGTGTAGTTTGTGTGTGTCTGGTGTTTGAGTGTGTATTTGTGTGTGTCCGTAGGTTGTAAGGGTGTACGGACACGGCTCGTACAGTCGCTCAGTCCTGGTGTCATCGGGGGCGACGGCTCGTGACGTGTGCCGCATGCTAGCCCAGAATGCCCACTGTACGGATGAAGAGAGCTGGGCTCTCATAGAAGAACATTCTTCTTTGGCTCTGGGTAAGACAATCTGGTTTCAAAGTCGGTGTAAATGAAAAAGTGAAAGTGGTGTGTGGTATTGAAATGATCTCAGTGTGTACAGAGAACTCATTTGAAGCTATTTGCATGTCGATCTCCTGCCGAGTGTAAACACTGTGACTTTAACACGTGACTTGCAAAACACTCCTCTGTTTATTTGAAAAAGAACTTTTAAAAAACGTTTCAGACGTATTGGAGGAGGTGGCAGAGATTGTTGTTTTGTTTCTGTGCTACAGGATAAACGCACAACACCATTAGTGCTGGGGTTTGAATTCAGAGTTATTTATAATTCACGTAGGATCAAATTTGCTCACAAACATCTCTGGATTGTTTTGAACTGTTGCGTGTAGTGAAAACATCATGTCTTATTGTTGTGTTAGTATAATGGCTTTTGTTTACTGAAATAGCCTGGAGGTGTTGTGTGAAAAACGTTGATATGAAGTAACAGGATAAATGTGTAACACAGATATTCAGAATGACATCAGTGTGTTTTGATACGAATGAATGATTTGGAAAGTCCCACCTGTTTCAAAAATAACAACAGCTGGATTGTTGATCCTGATTGTTGATGATACTGTTAAAATTAATGGCTCCCAGTTTTTAATTATTACTAAGATGAAATATTACATTTCTAAGTCTAACCATTACACCATTTTTGAAATATTCAATTAAAAGCGTCATTTATAGAATCTGTTTTATCATATTTAGCATGTTTATCATGTTTGTGTTTTCAGAGCGCTGTTTGGAAGATCATGAGCGTGTGGTACAGGTCCAGTCATCCTGGCCACTTGAAGGCGACACAAAGCTGATATTCCGCAAAAATTATGCCAAGTACGAGTTCTTCAAAAAGCCTGTGGTACGAAACCTCGTCTTAAAAGACTTTGTTACACATGTGGGAATCAGTCATGTTTATCCAGCATGCTATTATATTATAAAGCCTCAGCCTCAGATTTCACACATCACCTGAATGTTGAGTTTAAATGGTGTTTTTTTTTCTCGTTTTTTGTCACAGCTGTTTTTCCCAGAACACATGATCTCAGACAGCGCTGATGTCACTAAAGGAATGAAGTCATCAGAACTGGTGCAGGTATGAATGTGGAACTACAGGACAGGTTTTAAATCAGAGCAACAGGTTTCTGAGCGAAACGTTTCATTTGTGAGGGGGAAGTGATTTTGAACTTGACCTGTGGTGAGCGTGTGATTCATCTCAGAGCTGCTTTTCTTTGGTTTATGTCTGTAATTTAGACGAGACTTTTTAAAAGAATACTTTGTAAACTACTTTGTAAAGATCATTGGGTTTGAATTAGATTTTTCTTCTCTTTTGCATTTTATTGTTTCCTTTTAAAGCTATACACAACTTTGGTTGTTTTGGAGGTGCTTTATAAAACTTTGTGTGTGTATATTGTGTATTTTATTTGTATATATTGTTGTTGCCTTTTTACATTTTTAATGAATTACCAGACTCTGTTATCTAAAGCAGCGTACAGTGTGTTTAACTTACACATTTGATCAGTATGTGTTTGTTTTCTGGCAATAACCCACAACCTTTTCTCTCACTGTAGAATTTGGTAAAGAGCGGCTCATGTCCGGAGATTCAGGGATATCTGCACGTGAGAGAGGGTGGGAAAAAATCCTGGAAGAGGCTTTACTACTTCCTGCGACGCTCCGGGCTGTACTTCTCCAGCAAAGGACAATCAAAGGTGTCGTACATGCATACACACGTGCACACACACACACAAATAAAGGTTAAAAAAAGTTTTGTTGTCTTTACATTCATTTTAGAGGAACTAATAATACCAGGCTAGCTTTAAAATCACAAGGCTCTGCCTTTCATTAGTTTATTTTGCAAAGCCACACCTCCTTCTAAAAATACAAGAACACACTGCTGATAAAAGAGTGTGTGAGGGAGCAGGTGGGCAGAGTTATGCAAATACAGAGTCTGAAGTTGGGATCATGTATTTTGCAGGAACCGCGACATCTGCAGTTCGTGGGAGATTTGGAGGATTTGACGGTGTTTACAGTGTTTAACGGGCGTAAACTTTACGCTGCACCTGGCGAGCACGTCTTCTGCATTAAGGTAACCAATCACAATAAAGAATTGTGCATCGTTCGGTGTGATGATGCGATAAATACATGAGGAAAATCCTGCAGAAAATCTTTTGTGTAACAGCAGTGTGTGTGTATGTCTGTGTGTGTGTCTGTGTGTGTGTCTGTGTGTGTGTCTGTGTGTGTGTCTGTGTGTGTGCCTGTGTGTGTGCCTGTGTGTGTGCCTGTGTGTGTGCCTGTGTGTGTGCCTGTGTGTGCATTTGTGTGTGTGTGTGTGCGTCTGTGTGTGTTAGGCCTCAAAAGACAGGTTTCGCTCTCAGGATTTGAAGCTGATGTGTGCTGACAGTGAATCGAGTTTGACGTGCTGGATCACAGCCTTCAGATTGTTTAAGGTTTGTGAACTGACAGAACACAAACAGAGTACAGAGAGAAACTACCTTGTGCTTGTTTGTAAGTATGTATGTGTGTGTGTTTAGCATGGGAAACAGCTCCAGTGTAATTACCAGCTCTCTCAGTCCAGTTCCAGTGTCAACAAACCGTCACGCTCAGAATTAAAGGTACAGTAAAGTCATAAACGCATACAGTGACCACAATAGTGTTTGTACAATTAAAGGAATAGTGACTGAACAAACATTCTGTTTCTAAAGAGCCACAAAACCACTGAGACATTTTTCCAAATATCTTATTTTGTGTTGCACATAAGAAAAAAGTGACCCATGAGAGTGTAAATGATGAAACAAAAATAATTTGGGGTTAAACTATGGTTTTAAAAAATGTCAGAATTGTATTTTAATAATTAAAACATTAAATCAAGTGGCATTTGTTTAAAAGAAGGGTGACTTACAGCGCTAACACTTTAGCGACTTACTGTACACTCTAGATATACAATTTATCAGTGCAGGTGTTTCCTGGGAGTCAAACCCGCAACCTTTACCAACTGAGCTGCAGAAGCACATTTTCCATGGAAAAATATTCACAACAGAAAAATTGTTTACTCTATAAAAAAGAAAAAGTCTGTACACAGTTGGTTGTGGAGCGTTAGTGGCATATATCCAGTTATACGCTGAGCTACACCTGTGAATAATCTTCTGGGACACCTGTGTGAATTTAATGTGGAAAGTCTTTTTGAGAAAAACTATGGTAGTGTTTGTTTGCAGACGTCTTTTGTTTGTTGGAGTGTGTAATGCAGTGACACTCATACAGACACTACCTGTGCACACACACCAACACACAAAAGCTGTTTGACTTTAACTGATAATAATCGGTTTGTGTAAAGTATGTTTTCCAGCTTTATTCTCAGACTGCTAGTTTCTGTCTCCATCAGTTCACAGACAGAGACGAGTCGATGGTTGCTATGGATTTCTCAGGGAACGGCGGCGGGCGAGTGATCCAGAACCCACATGAGGCCCAGAATGCTGAGCAGGAGGAAGGACACAACTGGAGGGTGTGTGTGTGTGCACCCGTGTGTGTGTCTGTGTCTCTCTGTCTGTCTGTGTGTTTGTGCCTGTGTGTCTCTGTGTGTGTCTCTGTCTGTCTGTGTGTCTCTGTGTGTCTGTGAGGTCACATTTTGGCTGGTCCTCACCTTCTATGTCTGTATTCAGCGGGTAGAACACCTTAATGTAATAAATGGTTTTTAAAAATATAAATCTTAGAAACTAAAAAATGCAAACATGTTTCATGTAAGAATATTACTGAATAAACTATAACAACAACAATATAGATCAAAGAAATTAGATACAAAGCCCAACACAATGTTTTTGCTCACATTAGACACACGAGACAGTCATTTGTGTCACTGTGGATGTTTATTTATTATGTTGTTTATTGTTTTTTAGAAGCGAGAAGCCCTTCGATGCAGTTTACAGAACAGCCACGGGTCACAGACGTCTCGCGAACATTCCCGTGAGTGTCATTCAACACAAACTCTTCATGTAAACTCATATAAACATTTTTTAACGTGTGTTTGTGTTTATAAATCCACAGCGGTCCATCGAGTTCAGCCGTGGTTTCATGGGGGCGTGTCTCGTAACGAGGCTCAAAGACTATTGGAGGAACAGGGTCAAGTTGACGGGTAAGAATGATGCGTAACTTTTCAGCGTAAAGTTTTATTGTTGCAACATATTTTTATGTGTCGGTTCTTCCACAGAATGTTTCTGATTCGTGACAGTCAGCTCCACGGCCGTTGCTTTGTGCTGTCTCTCTGTTATAAACTGAAAACCAAACATTACCTCATCATTCCGGTACGTCTTCGATTCACACGGATTTAGACTTGAATCGGTACATTTGTGTTTAACAGCAGCTGTATAAATCTGCCTGTAGTGAGTATCAGTAACCAGAACTCCACGTTTATCTCTGTGTCTGTTTTTTCTCTGTAGTTGGTACAGGGGCTACAGCAGTACTACACCATGGATGATGGTGTGACGTTGTTCACAGATCTGCTGCAGCTGGTGGAGTTTCACCAGATTAATCGCGGCATCTTGCCCGTGTGTCTAAAACATCCCTGCACTTGCATCGCACTCTAAACCTTAAACTCTGACCCTGAACTTTGATGCCAAGCGACCTCCGTCCAACCACTGGACTCACCATTGACTTTTAAAAGATGGATGACCGTTCTGCAGTTTTCACCGGAGAGCCAAACACAATGACTTTATATTTCAGCACATGCAGATTATTGTTATTTATTTTTATATAATAAGGAAAACTGTAGGTAGCTAATTGTAGGTTTGTTGTTTCTAAACGGTTCCAACCATAAATGCTTCACTGTTTATTATCTGTTTGTTTACAAACTCTGTTTCTCACGTCTGTCCAGATCTGAAGGAGTATTTCTGTAAGGTTTCATTCTCCACCGCTTGGTGGCGCATCGATTCTTTAAACCTCTTCGCAGGCTGGTAGAGGATATTTAATGTTATGTCTGATTTTAAGAAAATTAAAGCCAGTTTACTTGTTTATTGCTGTGGTTTTAGTTGTGATAGAGCCTTGAATTGAACTTTCAATGTGTGTGTTTGTGTGTGTTTGTGTTTCCTGTTTGCTTTAGTTATATTGCTATCAGTTATCCATCAGTTGTCTGGTTCCTACTGTGTTGTTGCCATGGAAATTGTTCCTTTAATGTTTAATATTCAAGGGTATGTGTATATATATATATGTATATATGTGTAATATGTGTGTGTGTGTGTGTGTGTGTGTATGTGTGTTTCCAAGTTTAAGGAATGAACAAATAGCATCATTTAAGTCTTATTCTCTTACCCATTATTTGATTGGAGTGATACAGTTTTGTTTGGTCTATGACTAGCATGTTTCTCTAGCTTTATGTCCAAACCGGCTTGCCGTACCTCCACCGGTCAGTCACCTCTATTATTTATTTAAGACTTATCTTTTATTTATGACTGAACGGTACTCCCAAACTTTCATAAAAACTTAATTCCTCTCTAACACACCTTTCCAATACACAAACACACACACACACACACACACACACACATTTATAGTGCACAATGCACACACATCTTCTGTTTACAAGGTGAGGTATGAGTTTTGAAACTAGGCCAAAGAGATGGAGGAAAAACACAAGATTCCTGGAGGATTTAAGGTGCAGGAAGGAAATTAATCTCAAATCAATTTATTTTGGGCATATTGGGTTTAAGTTGGAGTAATCGTTCCAATTAACTCCCTAACTTCAGAGTAATTGCTTTTATGATAAATTATTGGCACCTCCCAAATTCAGCAAAGTTTTTAATGTAGTTCAAGCGTAACCGACCCCAGATCAGTGGCTACGGAGTAACGCTTTACAAGGTCTATTGCATTATATTAAAACGTATTTTCTGTAGTTAAAACAATGAAATAAAAGCATTTCACCAGCTGTGTAACTCAGCTGAGAGTTAGGAGAGGTTAACATTATATTTGTGTGCAGCAGGCGACACATGAGAGTTCATTGTGACAGAATGTGGATTGAATTTCAGGCATGGTTAAAATCCAGCTGTCCTGTCCTTATTTCCTTATTGTCCTTATTAAACCCTGGGTTATTTTCCCCTCATATAAGCAGCATGAAATTCAGAATAATTCAAATTCAAAGTTTTACCAATTCAGATCAAAATCATTTAATTGTTTATTTACATGTTCATGTCGTTTTTATATCAGCTAATTTATGAAATGTAAAATATATAATCAAGTATATTGTTTATTAATATCATCATATCAATGCATCAATATCATTATTTAAATGAGCTTTATTCAATATTGATTTCGTGCATTTAACTAATGAATTATTTAAAGGTGACCTTATTGCTTATTGCTGTATTAAAATGTCCCTTTCACGTCTTCATTTTCCTGCAGCTTGCATATGCAAATCAGCTCTCATAGTTCATACATGCATGAGTGTAGCTGCAATTTTTGCGGCGTCCCAACCCCCCCGTTCTTCCCTCACAATGGTTCATTCCATGAACCTGCTCAGCCCATGTGCCGCGTATCGGGTCACTGTACCTTTAAGAGGAGGGGGGAAATGTCGGTGTGGGGGTTTATGTGAATATCAGATGAGCTCGGTTTGTGCCATGCGGAGCCAACACGCTGGCCAGCCGCAAACGCCGAGAGGAGAGGAACTAAAGATGGATATGAACGAGAAGATGAAGGAAGATGAGGCTGCGTGAGAGACTTCGAGAAGATTAAACGCCAGAATCAGCAGGTATGTTGTGTTGCACCATCATCATCTTCATCATCTGGTGATGGGGACAGCCCTGGTAACGCACAGCCCGATGCATTAGAAACCGCTCTGGTTCCGTACAGTGTGACTTGTGTTGACATTGCGGGATCTCCTCATGCTTCCCACATTTTCTCCTCCCGGGTATTGAAGCTCCAGTTTTTATTGAGTTTCGGCAATTGATATTCACCAGAGACTTTTAGGTCTAATGTTCACAGAGACAGACAGACAGACAGACAGACAGACAGGGAAGAGAGACGGATGCATTGACACTGTGATCGCTGGGCTGATGCGTCTTGATGCATGTCTGCTGTGGATTTTAATGCATCGTAATGGACTCTTGATGCGCCCTAAATGTCCGCTATAGATGCACGGGAGGTATAGGAAGACTGCATGGAGACTCTTGTAAGTGTGTGTGTGTGTGTGTGTGTGTGTGTGTTCAGTGATGGGATGTGGCGACTGTCTCTCCATCATTTTACGGACTGCAGAGAGAGTGAGACTGCTGGATCATGTGTGGGGAGACAGACAGACAGAGAGTGAGACAGAGAGAGAGAGACCTTAGAGTGATCAGAAAATAAGACGTCCTTCTGTTGCAGAGAGAAAAGAAATGACTGAGGATGTGTATCACAGAAATATAAAGGCAACTGGAAGATCTTTGAAATGTTTGGTACGATGACAGAAGATGATGATGATGATGATGATGATAAGTGCTGGAGACATGACAGATGCGTTTACATCGTATGTGATGGAGAAACGAACTGCACGGAAATATCATACAGGTTACAGACTCATGACTAGTTAAGAGGAAAAGATGTTGAGGAAATTGGAAGACAGGATGAGACGTTGACAGGAGAGGACAGGGAGCGGAGCTACTGAGAAAGAAATGAGAGGATGAAGAGAAATATGGAAAAAAGTCCAGTCACACCAGCTAACCAATCGCAGATCAGCAAACAATGCAATAATAATGTCAAGAAACGCCCAACTTATTATAAATTGACTTTCAAGCCTTGAGTGGCGAATGATTTAAAAACACCACAATGCTACAAAACATGTTTATAGAGGTTAGAGGAACAGTGATAAGTGTTGTATATATTTTGACATTGTTGTTTTTTATATATTAAGTTTTCTTTTTAAAAGTGTTTTTTTTGTCTGTTCCAGTAAAAATATCAGTAAACATCTGTAAAAATGATACATGTACTTGTCAAGTAGAATGACGTTTTTATTACAATATGAGGACATTACTGTCAGAAACGAAATATAAATTCTTGTTTGATTCATTGCTTTGTAGCCTGATAAATTTCGTTAGATTTTCATTAGATTAATCTTTTTGTTAGATTAATATCATTTTTCATTTCAAGGACGTGCGTCTATCGGACGATTAGATGGATATATTTTTACTGGAAAACAGTGGTCAATAAGAGCACATGAATATTTTGATGGCTGTACGAGACGATCAGTGAGATTTCTGAAGATCTGAAGTGATTCACTCACGGGTGACACAAAATTAAAAGACAGAACCATGAGTGATAGGTTTGGTTCTGTGCTGTGACAGTTTGTTGTTAAAGATAAGAATAAAGGACAGAATGATTCAGTACTGTAATAGAATATAACTTTATTTTCAACATAACATTGTTTTACAGTTTGTGCTAGAGTTTGGAGACCTACAGATGGTGTAATCATGTGAGGTCATGTTATAGGATAGTTCTCCCCAAAATAAAATTCTCCCATCATTTACTCGCCCTCATGTCATTATATGTATGACTTTCTTATCTGTGGAACATAAAAGAGGATATTTTGAGAAATGTCTTGGTGGGTTTGTGTCCTACAGTGGAAGTCAATGAGTGCCACTGTTACTCGATTATCAACGTACTTCAACGTACTTTGTTTGTGTTCCTCAGAAGTCATACAGGTTTGTAATGACATTAGGGTGAGTAAAAGTTAGTTCTTAAATATGAGGTTGCTGTACTATGTGCATTTAGACTTCAAACATGACTTCAACGCAGGTATATAAACACCGATATTTCTTGCATTGAAAGCTTCATTTCAAGTGTTTTCATGCACAGAATTGTCAGAATGCAGCTAATAATGCGGTTAATGAAACTCTGAAGGAGGCTGGACAGATGCTTGTAAGCTGAATTCTCGCAATAACTAGCGTTTAGTTCTCGCATAACCGTAACAAATGTGAATTATAGCAGCTGGATCCTCATAACACGAGACCTGTGACAATAAACACGATGGATTTGTAGTTTAAATCGTTTGCACAAGACACAAAGTGTTTTTATTCGTACGGTTTGTTGGTTGAACATCATGTAGCTCTGAGAATTGCGTAGCGTCTGATGGTAACGCTTCAGTCATCACAACAGCGCTCTTGTCTCGACGGGATTGTGTGTTTGGTGTGTGTGAGAGAAAGTTGTGTGTGCATGATGGAAAAAAGTGTGTGTGTGTGTTGCTACTGGAATGTCATGCACATGTTTCTGTCTGTCACTTCTGAAACATAGATTTAGATAACTGGAGAAGAAACGTGTGTTTGAAAGAGAAAATATAGAAAGACAGAATAAGGCAGGAATACATTTTATTGACAAACGTTGATAGAGGCTCTTTGACAGTCTTAAACTGTGAGTTCACAGACAAAAGACATCAGATCATCATTTACTCTTCCTCGCATTCCTCCAAAGCTGTTTGATTTCCTTACTTCTGTGGAAAACAAAAAGAAGGTTTAACACAATGTCTTTAAATACAGCCGAGTGAACTGACAACAAGAGCAACAACATTCTGTTCTGTAGAAGAAAGTCACTGTTGAAGGTTTGAATCAACATTATAAGAGCTAATGAACGACAAACATAAACTACATACAACATACAAACCACATAAATCCATCAGTTAAGCCTGAACATAAACAAGGCGCTTTAAAATGTGTAAATGTTAAAGCGTCAAGGTTTAACTAGCATGTCTGTATCAGAACTAGATTTCATCTATAGCGTTCAAACCGTTTCAGAGCAGAAGAACAGAGACTCATTAACTCTGCATGATTTATACAGAAGAGTGAGCGCCGTGCCGTCACGTAACAATGTACTTCCTGCTGGAGAAATGTGAATTAGGGAGATGCTCGGAATCGAGGCTGGAGGACTGAGGAATAAATGGATGCCAGAAGAGGGAGGATGGAAGTTGATGATGGGGCAGAAAGAGACTCTGACACTGAACGTCTCTGTGTGGATTAAAGTCGGTCGCATGTGAACGCCGCCTGTGGTTAGATGGATTACAGTGATGCGCTGGCTGTCAACGGGCACACATGCATTTTCTGCAATAATTTATTATACAACCACACGGAATGCAAAAATTAAAGCTGCAATCTGTGAAGTTTCGCCTCTCTGTCAGCGTCTGAGTTTGAAAATTGCAGGTTGTGTTATTTACTTTTGTTATGCATGTTGGATTTAAATGAAGCCAAACTGACAGCTGTAAAGTAACCTGCAATCTGATTGGTTGATAGCAAGGGCGTTACAAGGATCTTTATGACTTTGTTTGTCTTCCTGTTGAAAAACTGTCTCAACAGATTAAATATAATTGGAGTTTTTGTTTATGTGAAGCAAAAATGTAACTTTGCTTCTGTGTATGACATAATCAAATTATCATAACTATTAATAATAAAACAGACAGATGTGTTGGTCTTTATGCATGATGTATGTTCTAGATTCTCTAATGTGGCTTAGTTGTTAAGTTCTAGGTTTGCCTGGAAAGTTAACAGGTCGAACCCAGTGTTAATCGATGAACTATGTGTCTTTCAGTGAGACCCGTGGACTAGTTTACATGAGGAGGTCTTAATCGGTTTTGTTTGTGCTGTAAGTTACCTGTGATAAATTGTAGGTTAAATGACAAACTAGCATAATGCTCTAGCAGCTGTAGCTGTGAGTGGATGAAGGAAATTGAGTTAAACTTTCACAGAGCAACAAACTGACCTTAATTAGAGCATAACAGAGATTAACTGGTGTGATCGGACTACTGGGCCGCAGTGAGATGAGAAGCTCGCAAATAAGGCCAAATTTAGTGTATCGTTCCTTCTTGTACCCTTTGTAGTAATCTGTTAAATTATTTACCCTTAAAAGTGCACTAAGTAGTGTTATGTTTGTTTTGATATCTAATACAACAGCGGTTCTGGGACCGTGTGTATTATTAACTTCTATTTAATTCAGAACCATAACTGTCCAATAATTAGAGTTACTGAGTCATGTGATCTCATTGGTTCAGCCCATCTCATTTAGAGCCAAACAGATTTTCTGGGTCAATGGTTTGATTGGAAGCAAATGTGCTGCAAAAATACTTATTTAGATGTAAAAACAACTATTAAGATTAATTGTACAGGTAATTGGGGCAGCTGTAGCTTAATGGTTAGAGAGTCTGACTTGTCACCATTAGGTTGATGGTTCGAGTTCAATGCCAGCAGGAAAAAGACCGACTGGGTGGGTTAAATGCTGAGGGCAAATTCTGAGAACGGGTCACCACTGGTCTTGGACTGCACTTTGCTTTATTTATAAACCACATTTATTTCCTAAGTAACGCCAGCCAATGTTGTGATATAAAAAACACAAAATATGCGATATGGTTTAATTCGCATGTAAACGTAATTTGAAGTGTTTTCCAAAAGTTCATTGTAGTGGAAGTCATTCATATTCAGATGTTCTGTGTTCACAGCTCAGTGTTGGAAAAACAACAAATGCAGGAACTCAAGATGTGCCAAATGAAACCATCTGTCAATTACTGATCCTGCTGGTTTTAAACGCACCTAAAGTCACGATTATTACTGAAGAAATTCAGTCTGGCAACTTCAGCAGTCAGACTCGACACAGTCTCTCTTTTCTTTCTTTTCTGGTCTTCCTCAAAATCTTTTGTTTTTTCTGTGAAGTTGTGACTCTTCCTATATTTTGGCTGTTACTGTAAATCATTTATAAAGATTTGAAAAGCCCTATTTATACCCGTGATCCATCCGTCTGCAGTGTGTTTATTGTGAAGCAAAAGTTACTAGCAACTTTTACCTCAGTGTTCAGACATAATTCAAAGTTAAACAGGAAAAATGGAGGGAGTGGCTTGTTTTTTAGCTGTGAGTTGATTGGCTATATGAAAGTTGCTGTTTTGACTGACTGTTAAATTGACTGTGGTGGGAGTGGTTAACTCTGGCTCCGCCCAGGACAGACTGATGTCATCATAGAGGATGTGTCCTTCCAAAGGGGAAATTATTTTCATATCTTATTAAAAAACAATGTGCACAGATAATTCATCATAAACCTGCAATATTTCATAGAAATATGAGTAGTATATTTTAATGCCATGGTGACTGTATATAATGCAGTATTTGTTGAAGTCAGGATTAATTTTTTTCCTTACCCAGCAGCTATGAACGTCTGTTTTCAGCCAAAAAAGTCTTAATTTTTCCCCTCAAACAGGCTAAAAAAAACTCATCGCACCTTTCCTGAATAAACTGACTGCTTTTCAGTCATCTTTATACCTGCATCCCCCGGGGTCTCTGAGTTACTGCTGCTAAACGCTTCAAACGTTAAAATCTCACGCTGTTGGTGTATCAGTGAAATATGAGCCAATGAAATGTCAGGAAGGAAAACTGTTTACAATCTTTCATTCGGTTGTGTGTCTGTACAGCCTTGTCACAACATGTAAGAGAATTTATGTATAGCTGCAATCCATATCTTTGTTTGCTTAAAAATGCACAGAAATTTACTTTATCCTGACGTTATAATAATGATTATAATTTGATCTGCATAAGTAAACTGCAGTTCTGTATTTTGAACAGAGATGGCGGTAGACAAGTAAAAATTGGAGCTTTTATATAAACAAGATTTAAAAAAAAACAGGCACTTTTTTTAATGCAAGTTGTGGGTTGTTCAAGCCTTTCCTATGAGATTGTTTTTAGCTTGTTGCTATTCAGTTGCTTGGGTGTTACGGGTGGCCAAAAGAGTATTTAAATATTTTGGTTTAAAAAGATAGATTGGGAGAAATTCTTTTGACTGTGTTGCATGAATTGAACTATCATACAGACAAATATACAGGACACTGAAGTTTAGAGTTAGGTCAGACTTATAAAGCTCAGTTTAAACAATAATAATACCAAGTTTTAGCAACCGGATCTGAACATTCATGATGATGTTCTGGTGTGAGGAAGGAGAGGCTATTTATATTACACAAGCGTTGCACAAGCGTTGTACTCTGTTCTTTCTGAATATTTGTTTTGTTCAGACAATTATCTGACACGACAGTTTCTCCTCCCCTGAGACTTCACAGTTCTGTCAGTAACCACACCATACAGACAGAGTCTCTCTCTCTCTCTCTCTCTCTCTCTCATTACTGTTTGGATTATGGATTTTCATATCAGGGCAGAGTTTCCTTTGAAGACGCCTGCAGCTGTGTGCTGTACAGTAAATGGGATGTGTGCTTCTTTTTCTCCATCAGCCCTCTCTCTCTCCCTCTTTCTCTCCCTCTTTCTTTTTCTAGTTTGGACATTTTTGAAGTGTCTGGCTGTTTAACTCGTCTAGAGCTGTGTGTGCATTTCCAATGTTCAGATGTTCTAAATGTTCTAGCATACAAGCACACACACACACACACACACACACACACACACACGTCTTGCTCTGCTCTGATGTCATGATGATGTGGCCACTCAAATCCTTCAATTCAATCCTTCCTTTCATATGATGTCAGCTGTCATGTTTCTCAATGTCTTCTCCATTTTCCTTCGAAGCATAAAGCTGTGAGGAACATTAGAATCCAAAATGGAGACACATTCTGGGATGTTGTTTTATTTGTGTTGCTTCATTGGCATTATAAAGATTCCAATGACCTTCACTCTGATTGGACGATAAAATGTGATGAATGAACGTGATTGGTGAAACAGTCTCTTTAATTCTGAGTAAGCAGTTTTGTGAGGCAACTTTAACTGGTCATGCATTTTCCAGCCTCTCATCTGTGTGACTTTCAGTGCATTGAACATGAACGTTTATCATTATGTGTGTTTCCTGTGAACCCATAACCTTTGTGCTGCTAACACGATGCTCAGATGAGCTACAGAAACCATTTGTAACATCTGGTTAAATGAGTTATGTGCAGGTATTAGTTGTTTATTAGTTCTGAGACGTGTCATCGCAGGTGGCCTCCATATTGTTCGTTTCAGTCAGATATGTGCATGCATATCTGTGACCTCATAAGTGTGTGTGTGTCGGTGTGTGTATGAACTCACACCCTCACAGATAAGAGAAAGTGAGGCGTTCACAACTGATCATTAAGATGTTTCTCATTAACGCCGGGTGACCGTGGGGTCAGTGTGACATGTTTTACCGCTGATGCAGATAGTTAATGTTAATGAGTTTAAAACACGATCTTTGACACCCGGGAAGGGCTCTACTCTGGAAACGGCTACATTAGTGTCAGCCCTCAGTCTCTGCATGGAGTCTCCAGTGAGCGATCTGTCACAGGGTCAAAGGTTAAACTGGATTTAGCCACTGCTGAGACCTCAGTGAGACGGAGCGAGAGAGAGAGAGAGCGAGAGAGAGAGAGAGAGAGAGGTTAATGAAAACATAATGACGAGGGCCAGAGTTTGTGCTTCATTGTATCCACTGGTGTGAAATCTCAGTCCACTGATGGTTTTTGTGAGTTTGTCTCATGGCAAAATTAATTAACGTTCATCCATCGCTGTGATGATTTGGTTCTCATGCTTATAATTACATCGTTTCCTTGTTAGTTTCCCCAAGCAACATGCCTCTTTAGTTAACCGTGTGTGTGTGTGTGTTTAATAAGTTGTGCTGGATAACAAGCAGAATTAGTTCAAGCTCAGTTTTATTCCTTCCTCTAAACTCTTTCCTGAGTGTGTGTCTTTATTTCCTGCTGGTTTATCTTCTCATGTTGATTAGCATCCAATCAGACACACCTTCAGCAGGTGCCTCAGTCTCTGAGATCTCTGCTCCTGATTGTCGCTTCATTTCCTCTCTGACACGACCGCGCCGGTGTCACTTTTATTAGCGCCGTGTGCAAATGCTGCTTAATGCTGACGGTTCTCACAGACGGCACACATCATTTCTGCCTGGACACAGCTAACAGGAAACGTTCTCAGAGCGTTGGCTGATGC
>JBAJNP010007409.1:0-22648 GCA_036877545.1 Yasuhikotakia modesta | reverse complement strand
GACTTGGCAGGGGGAACAGCTGTAGCTGAGACTTGACTTGGCAGGGGGAACAGCTGTAGCTGAGACTTAGCACGGGGAGAGCAGCTGCGCTTGGCACGGAGAACAGCTGTAGCTGGAATTAGCACGGGGAGAGCAGCTGCGCTTGGCACAGGGAGAGCAGCTGCGCTTGACACGGGAGCGACAGGAGATTCTGGATGGGTGGCCATGACGGGTGCTGACACGGGAAGGGTGGCCATGACGGGTGCTGACTCCGTTGCGGCCATCTTGTCAAACGCGACCTCTGGAGCGGCGTCCATCTTGTCAAACGCGACCTCTGGAGCGGCTCTGGCTTTGGCATGGCGGCCATCTTGGGCTGTGGCTCTGGCTTTGGCATGGCGGCCATCTTGGGCTGTGGCTCTGGCTTTGGCTTGGTGGCCATCTTGGGAGAGAAAGCAGTGTCCTGCTCCCTTGCATCACCCATAGTGAATGATGAACCAGTCAGCAACAAAGCAAAATCAAAAAATCCATTAAAGAGTATTTATTTACTGCTGTGGCTAGTAAAGACTTGTGTGGTTCATTGATTCCGAATCTAAACGCATCTTTAAAAAAACAGTTCATCATAGAAAAAAATCTCGTTGACCAGAGCACAGAACTTAGTCAAGGTAAATGTGTTTGAGTTGCAGGAGTTCCCGGACCGGGTCCTTTGGAAACCCGCTGGATCCTGGGGAGGCGAAGTGTTCTGTAACGCGGAGGCTGGGAAGGAAGACAGGATCCATACGCTGGGTTTTCATCGTTTTATTAAAACGAGGCATGGTCAGGGACAGGCAGGGTCGAAAACACAGGCAAACAGGTATATACAAGATAATCCAAGATCGTAAGTCCACGAAGCAAGGCAGGGGTCAGGGCAGGCAGAAAACATAAAAAAAACCATAACACAGTCCAAGGTCAAAATCCAACAAGGCAAAACAAGGACAAGACAAAACAACATGGGCAAAACAGACACTTCGCAACTTCCTGTTTGCTAGGCTAGGGGTTTATAGTTAGCAAACAGGAAGTTGCTACAGAAAAAGCAAAGGGAGCAAATGCCAGGGGTATTAGGGAAAGAGCCCCCTCTGCTGGCCAAGCATTACATTTCCCACTTATGAGTTGGCCAGTGCACCTAATCGTCTTAAATTAACACATCAATTCTGAATGATTTTAACCATTTAGTGATTTTAAAATATATTGTGGTATAATCGTAATGGACTGTCATTTTTTTTTTGTTGTATGTAAAGCTGCTTTGCAACAAGTGAATTGTGAAAAGCATTTTTATAAATAAAAAATGAATTGAATTGAATATTGTTGATGCACTTCAATGGATTTCTCTCACAAAATGTAATTAAAATTTGTGAATATTAAACGAAATGTTAAATACTGAAACCAGTGAAAATTTGTTTTAGGCCTTCTGAAACCTACCTCATGTTGTCAGGAATGCGGTCAGGTCAGCCCCATCATGAATCAGGGTTTTGTGTTTTGTTTATCATGATGCATGTGGTTTCAGTTTCTGACAGTTCACCATGTGCATCGCCGTCTAGTTTTCGGTGTTTTTTCCTCTCTTTTTTTGTTAGAGTCCGCCTTCCAACTCCCCATACCAACCATACCCTGGCTTTTGGCTCTCCAGGACCATCTGCACTCCATTGCTGGATTTTTCTGGCATATCCAGCCTCTTGCCATACACCTAGCGGGCCTTGTTGGCTTCTTCAGCCATGCTGGGTTTTGGGTCTCTCCGGTTGGCCTCGTTGGTTGGTCGTGATGAGACTTACACCCAGTCCTCACCCCGTTATTGCCCATAATATGCTCACCCACTGGATTTACCTTTTTTTTTTTTTTTTTTTTTCCCCTGTGACTGTTTTCTTTGAATATTTATTTATCCGCAAGTGGGTCTCTTACTTTCTTAATTGTGACAGAAAACTCTGACCAAAGAATGGACCCAGTGGATCAGGATCACCTCCATCATGCTCTGTGACTGTGCTGGGGCAACACAAGGCACAATTGGGAGCAGCTTCTCAGGAGGTGTTGGAACTCTCTGCCTGGATGGTGAGCCTGTCTGTTCAGATTGAAGAGCTGTTTCCCTGGCGCCACTTGTACAGCCCCGTCAGTGTCCTCCCGGAACCCCACACCAACAACCTGCCAGTGTATGATGGAGACCCTGATTCGTGTCAAACTTTTTTGTCTCAGAGGTCATTGTGGCCTTGCATTGACTATCAAGGTCTGAAGGACATTACGATTAAAAACAGGTATCCCCTACCTCTTATGTTGTCTGCCTTTGAACTCCTGCAAAGGGCTCTGGTCTTCACTAAATTAGTCTTCCAGGCTCTTGTAAACAAGTTTGTCTTTGTATACCTTTATGACGTTTTGATTTTCTCCCCATCTAAACAGAACCAGCTGTTTGTTAAGGCAGAGAAGTTCCACAAGGAATCTGTTACGTTTCTGGGACATATTATTGTGCTAGGGGAGATTAGACCTGATCCTGCAAAGACCAGGGCCGTCGCTCAATGGCCAGTTGCTGACTCCAGAAAAGCCTTGCAGTGGTTCCTGGGGTTTGCTAACTTTTACCGGCGATTCATCAGAAACTTTGACTAGGTTACTGCACCACTCACTGCACTCACCTCCTCCAAGGATACAGTTTAGATGGAATGACAGACCCCGGTGTGGTGATGCAGGAATTTTTGCGTCACAACATTGTTTACATTTAACATTTACTTTCCCTTTGCGTGTTGGGGTGGAGTCTTTAATTAACGGCAGAAGGAAGAAGATATAGGGAAGGGGGTCAGAGCCGAGAGGGGGGATTGCATCGGCAGTAAGGTTTGCAGTGTGAGTGTGGATTACCGAGAAGCGTGGAGAGATGGCCGCGTTTCCTGTGCATGATGTCTGTTGCACCGCAGAGTTCCACCTGACTTCTAAGCGGTGCCTTCTGGATCATCTGTTAGTAAAACTGTTATGAAGAAAAGTGGCGACTGCTCAAACTCCCTATCCTGGTATCTGGCAACAACAAAATACTCTCCCATATCTTTCAGGTCTGCAAACTCGGTCAATATCTGTATGCCGCCATGACACACACACTCATTCACGCATATCATAATACTTTCGCACATTCGATGCGCTTAATGCATTTTCGCCAAGTGTCCAATAATTAGTTTTGCTTTTTAAGCCTGTGGTGGCTTTTTATTAACTGTGAATTTAACTGTGTTTTCATATGGACAATTTATGAATGTTGTGGACGCGAAACTGCTCTGTTGGAAACTGGAAAATTAGTGTGACGCAATCTCTTGTGTTTTGTGTTTCTATTGGCTACAATTTTGTTTTTTGTTTTTTTTCCCCCTCTTGTTATGGACAGTACATGGACATTATATGGACTTTGTGAAAAAAATTTTTTGCAATTAAACTTAGTATTTTTCTTATTTCTCTTATGTTGTAACGGGTGGTTTTGGTTTTTGCTATCCTGGTTTAATTTTATGTCAGGGTTATCCTGGCTGGCGGCCGAAACAATCTCGCTTTAAACGAGTATACTCTTGCAAGGGCAGCCACCACCGTTACACCGGGAGGCCTTTGACATTCTCAAGTCCTGTTTTGTCTCTACTCTTGTACATCCTTTTCCAGATCCTGAGCTTCAGTTTATTGTGGAGGTGGGTGCTTCCGTGGTCAAGATAGGTGCGATCTTGTGTCAACAATTTCTCAAAGATGGGAAGATTCATGAACTCACACAAAATGTAACTATGACATAGGAAACCGGGAGTTGTTGGCGGTCAGATTTGCTTTGATTGAGTGGCATCACTGGTTGGCGGAAGCATCTCAGCCCTTACTGGTTTGGACAGACCATAACAATGTTAAATCTGTTCGGCCAGGAGGTTCAGCTTGTGGCAGACTCGCTGGGCATTTTTTTTCAATTTTATCCTTTATTACCTTTTTTAACCTCAAACCTGATGCTCGCTCTTGATTGTTCGAGATCCCAGGGGGGAAAAGTACCACAGAGACCATCCTTCCTCAGGGGGTGGTGGTGGTGGGGGCTCTTTCTTGTGGAGCTGAGAGGCATATGAGGAAGGGCGATCGAGGGGCTGAGATTCCCTGTAATTGCCCGGCGGGTCTACTGTTTGTCCCTGAGGGGGTGCATCCCGAAATCTTGGTGGGGGGGATGGGGGTTGAGGTTAAAGTCAGGTCAGTCCCATCATGAATTGGGGTTTTGCACATGGTTTCAATATATCTGACATTCTTTGTTTTCTTCCACCCTCCTCCGTCTAGCTGTGCCCAGTTGGTTTGGTTCCTTTTTCCCCGTTACTGTTTTCTTTACTTAATGGTTACACTTACCACCCTTTCTGTTCATTTTCATTGCTCTTTTCTCTTTTTTGATATCTGTTCAGATAGCATCATTATAATGCAGAATGCAGTCATTTTGCACAGTTTTAACAAACAGATCAGATTCACCTACAGGTCAGAGGCACTTTTATTTAAAAATGTATTTTTAATTTATTCTTTATTTTCAACAATTCCATTTCTGCTTTATTGTGTTAACAAATTTACAAAATTAACAGGACTTATCTCACTCTGATACTTATGGAAAGCAGGGACTTCTTGAAATTGACCTTAATATTTGTCCTATAATAATATGAGATGAAAGAAAATTTGTGAATCTTAGTTGTAATATGACAGCATTGTAACACCCCCGTTTTGGACTGTCTTGTGGTTTGTTCTGTTTGCCCATATTTGGAGTTTCCTGGTTTTGTGAATTGTAATCAGTATCACCTGTGTCTTGTTTAGTCTTGATGTGTTTGTGTATTTAAGTCATATCCTGTTTCATTGGCTTGGTTGGCGATTGTATTATGCTCCTGCCTACTTTCATATGAAAAACTTAATTACATTTTAATTAAGTTGTTTATGTTTCTGAATCCTTGTTTAGTCTTGTTCATTAGCGCTTGTATCATTACAAGTATTATGTTTTGTCATCTACTTCATATAATACTACAACATAATTATTTAGCAGACACTTCTATCCCAAGATACTTTTAACTCACAGTACCTCAATAGCAAGTCATATTATGCATCAGACAATTTAAACAGTATTTTAGTAATGGGTTAGATGGCAGATAAGATCCTTTCTCTTTTGTACTTGGCTGACAGGAATTGCTCCAAACTCACTCGTTTGTTTGTACTTTGTTTGTGCTGGTTTGTGCGGGTTAAAGTTTTGTTTGTGCTGCTGTTTCCCCCTCCACAATACAGTTTTAACAACGTAAGATCCAAATACTGTGCACGTTTTAGGTTTGTATCTTAATTTTATTTACAGACTATATATTTAGTGTAGGGCTGTTTATTCTATTTATGTATTATTTATATTACTTTATTCTGATTACCCATATTCGTGGAAGAGCGCTGCGCTGGTGCATGATTTATCTGAAGACGCTCAACTTCATACAGCTTTACATTGTGACAAATAACGCAAATGACAAAAATCTGAAATTTATAGCTTTTTTTTATAGACAAAAATTTGAAAGGGTCACTAGTTTAACTCTAATCATTTAACTCTTTTTCGCAAACGGTTGGCAAGTATTGCTGAACTGTCTCGTCATTGACAAGCTGCTTACATCTTACCTTGGCTTACATTGAAGTTGAGCAGCAAAAACAAAACTTTAACCCGCACAAACCAGCACAAACAAAGTACAAATAAACGAGTGAGTTTGGAGCATGTTTGGGGCGGCTGAGTGACGTCATCGACTATAATTTAATGTATAATAGTGTAAAAACCGAAGCAGCATAAACGATTTTTTTGCAGCACAAACGGAGCACTAATGAATGAAACTATTTTGGATAAATTTGGAGCATGTTGGGGGGCTGGTGACGTCATCGCTCAGAATTCAATTGGTATTATTTTAATAACATAAGCAGCACAAACAAAACTTTCACCGGCACAAACCAGCACAAACGAACGAGACTGTGGGGTATATTTTGAGCATGTGGGGGGCTGCATGACCTCTGAATGACTTATAAATACTTTCTAAATATCTTAAAAAAACCGAAGCAGCACAAACGAATGAGACTGTTTTGCCGAAGTTTTGTGTTGGGTGGGGGGCCAACTTCACGCAGGTGTTCCAGAATACTCTTTGTATTAGTTGGGATACTCTTTGGATTATCAGGATTAATTGATTTAATCATTACATTTACATTTATTCATTTGGCAGACACTTTTATCTTGCCTTTTATCTCGCATTTGCCTTCCCCTGGGATTGAACCCACAACATTTGCAGTCTACCAGTTGAGCTAACAGGAAGGCTATCAAAATTGTTATTCTTTAATTGTATTCTTTAAACATTTAAAAGATGTTCCTTTACATCTTGAGTCCCATCCTGAGACGGCACCTGTCATGGCCGCCCATCCCGAGTCGAGTCGCGTCTCCGCTGACGCCCGCCCCCCTGAGTCGAGTCGCGTCTCCGCTGTCGCTCGTTATAACATTCTTACAGAAAAAATCATTAAATTTAGCAACAAAACAAATCTTAAAAACAAAACAATTAGTGGATAAATTGCTATTGTGGGGGAAAAGCATATTTGTTTTGTGTGTGTGCATGTGTGTTTGTGGTGGGGATTTGGGTTGGTTGACCTATGGATCCCACCTTTTGTTTGGGTCTGGCCACAAGACTTTGTCAACATCACAGGCGATGTCCTTATGGGCATTGGAGAAAATATTGCCTTGTGTGCTGAATCCACCCTTGGAACGATCCCACCTCACTGTCTCCGCATGACCCTTGCATTAAGGCCTATTTGTAGTGCAAAGGCTCGGAGCGATTTGTGTTCTTTTTTTTGTGCAAGTGTTTTCAGTTGTGTTTGTAAGTGCCTACAATTGCCAGATGAGTTTTGCTTTGAACAGAGATTTCCCAATGATAACAGGTGATTTTGATTTTTAACAAAGTGTCTAATGTAAGAAAACATGTAGTGTTTTGCAATAAGTGTGTTACAGAATTGTAAACGTAGTGCAAAGTTGACTGTGTTTAAGCTATGGTTACACTGTGTTAAGGTATGCTACAAAAAGTTTAGGCATTGAGGCTTTGCTCTAGGCATTCGGTTTTAGTGTGTAACAGTGTGCAGAAACTGTAATTGAACCATCAGGGAAATGTTCTTACAATCCAAATTTGTTAGCTGGGTACTGTCTTGAGATCAAATGGATATGCATTTTCAACTTTTATCCATTTTAATACCCTTTATTTAGGTGTGTTTTTTTTAAGCCAAGTAAAATTTGTTATTATTCTAAACTCTAAAACTAGTTTAGTTGTACAGTCTTCTTTCTTTTTAATAGACAACACTTCCTGTTTCTGGCCCAGGCATTTAATATGCACTTGACAAATATCTAGGAGAACATGAAGAAATCCCCTCAGGCAAAATATAATCTGAAACCATATCTGTGCTGATATCTTCAGCTCAAATAACTGTTTTCCTCAATGTAGTTTTAGGGTAGCACACCTCGGACACAAGCAAAGCTGAAACATCTGAGACAACCCACACACAAGATGTCCTTGCCGATGTCTTTTCCCACCCCACACATTTGCCTTTAGGCTAGCAAAGTACACAGCCATAGAATTGAATGGAAATAGAAACTAGAAAGATACATTTTCTGAAGAAAATGTGAGTGGTGCTTGCCATGTCAAAACTCCTAATCAGTACTTGTATTACCCTGAGATCGAACCCACAACCTTAACGCTGCTAATACAATGCTCTACCAGACAAGCTACATCAAGGCTTGCTAGGGGTGTGCTAAATGGTTGCTGGTGCGTGACTTGACAGTTTCCATGGTACTAATTAAAGACAATTTGCCTGGCTAAGTCAAAAAAGATCTGTCACTTGATGCCTTTTACCTTTTAGGGGGGAGTTGTGGTCTACTGGTTAAGGAGTCGGGCTTGTAATCAGTAGGTTGCTGGTTCGATTCCAGCACCGGCAGATAGCAACTGAAGTGCCCTTGAGCAAGGCACCTAACCCCCGATTGCTCCCCGGGCGCTGCAGGGATAGCTGCCCACTGGATGTGTGTGTGTTCACAACTTACAGTGTGTGTTCACTCCTCACATGGATGGGTTAAATGCAGAGGTCACATTTCGGTTATGGCAACCGACAAACACGTCACTTTCACTTCACTTCATTTTTTCGATGGAGCAGTTGCTGGGGTAACATCTCATTGCAGTAAGCAGTTAACAATCGCATACAGTACCAGTTTCTGCATTCATGTCACTCATGCTCTTCAACTTCACACATCAGCAAGAGTTGAAAAGTACATAAAATAAATGCTATAAAACAGTAAAACAAAATCCAATATTGTACTACTGCATAAGTGATAGTCATATAATAAACTGTCCTGAAACTGTTAAGATTGGAATAACAAAATGAAAATCAAACAGTTCCTAACCTGGATTTTTCAGAAGGTGATGAGCACAAGCATTGACTGGCTCACAATATTTGGCTCTTATTGTCAATGTATCTGGTGCTTGAGAATAACAGTACATATCAGGCTTAAATTGACTGAGTAATTGGGCCATGTTTCTAAACATTATAATTTCGTAACAAGTAGCTTTTAAAGCTTCAATTGATAAGTTTATACTGTGGTCTGCAGAAGATGTTTAGGTGCTTCAAACTTGTTTGTCTGAAAGGATCAAGGACCCTCATTAATTTATCTCTCACTGACATTTCACAGGGTCGGCATGTGAAAACAGGGCAGCTGGCAGCAATCAAGGTCATGGATGTGACAGAAGTATGATCATCTCTCTTTAGCGCTATAAGTCATGGACACACTGGACAATTTTGAGATCTTAACCCATTTTAAAACCATGGGATGGGGCTACTAGGGGTGCCCATTAAAGGCAGTCCAATAAAGAATTGTAAACATCAAATGTTTGATACTTACAATTGCAGAGCGGGAAGGCTCCAACCTAATCAAGATCAGTAAAATAATCATAATGACAGCACACAATTGAGGATTTAAAGAAAATATTTGGCACAAGCCTTAAATCAGACCACTCCCAATAACTAGGGTGGGGGGTTGGGGGTGCAAATCGGGCACAAAATCAAATGTGTTTGGCCAGGCTTAGTTGAGAAACCAGCCTATGTGAGTCTTCACCTGAGGTCAAAGTATTTCATGCGCAATGATTGACTGTCAGCTCAGCTCGAAGTGTTAATATTTCAGCATAAAACCAGTGTGTAATATATGGGAAAGACTTTCTTGCAACACACTCATGAAACGTTACAGAAAATTATCCATATAAGACCTCAGAATCTCCTCTATTAAATTAGTAGTTATTAGTAGTAATTCTTTGTGGATTAAATTATTTGACCCATAGCTATTTACTGTAGTTACAGAATTACCTAATTAACTAACTTAATGTTAAATTAATTGTTAAAAGTGCATTTTGTCCTTCATAGGAGGAGGAAGATGAAATCAAACTGGAGATAAACATGTTGAAAAGTCACTCTCATCACAGAAATATTGCCACATATTACGGTGCTTTTGTCAAGAAGAGTCCTGCAGGTCAGAACGACCAGCTTTGGGTAAGTAACGACCTCAAATAAACATCAGTCTGATTTCCTTTAGAGGTTAACTATATGTCTGCCCTCTTACACACACTGCACTATGCTGGGAATAACAAAAATTACAGTTGGTTTGTAAGGCCTCCAATCATATTAAACAACAATGTTTAGGAAACATTATTTCTCTTCCTGTCACTCACTTGGCATTGGGTTCAACCTTGCATCGAAATGCTTTGGGAATGCTTCCACCATTTCTAGGCTCTGAATCACTTTTCATATGGTCTAAATCGGGGTACGATAGGTCACAGATGGGGGACATCACAACCAGTAAGCTATAAGAGCCTGTGTGTTTGTGCACACTGGTAGCTTTAGTCTTTCGGCAAAGTGCTCAATGTCGAATTTTTTTTCCATTTATTGTTGTCTGTCTCAAGCTAGGTTTTATTGTGCACTTTATGGCAGCCCTGGTGGCTTCAGAGAAGCATTTGTGGTTGACTCTGTATGACATTAAATGGAAAGCCCTTCTGGACTCTTTTGGCAACACCGTTGTCGAGAGGTTCCCGTAAGCAGGCGGAGACATTTCAGCAGTTCCTTCCTTACCACCCTCACTATCACTGGACTGTTAGGTGGGAACAGTCCATACCATGTACTAGCTCCTCACACAGGGAAGGCCAAAAACAGAGCATTGCATCCCAGTCTCCCCCCTTATGGGTACAGGTGCTGCAACGCTATGTGTCGGAGTCTAGAAAAACGATGCAGGATCTGAGGACCATCTTGATTTCCAAGAGGGCTTTGACCAAACGGCCCTGACTGTTTAAGGTCAGGATCTCAGTGGGTAGCTCCATCTGGGGAGCAACAGCTCACAGCCTTCCATCTGTGTCCTCTGGAGGTCAAACTGTTAACACTGTAACCTTCAATTTTCCAGGGCACAGTAGCCTCAAATACTGGTTCCAAGCAGAGATTGCCAATATTAGCAAACGTGGAACAAGAAGTAGACACACTCTTGAGGAAGGAGGCCACCGAGGTGGTCCCTCCTCACCTCAGGGAATCTCAGAGAGATTTAATTGTTCCCAAGAAGGATGGCGAACTGACTCCCATTTTAGATCTGCATCTTCTGAAAGTTCAAGATGCCCACTGTAAAGCAGGTTGTGGCTCAAATCAGGTCATCTATCTGTCACGATAGATCTGAAAGATGCGTTTTCCATATCCCCATCCTTCCTCAACACAGAAAGTATCTGAGGTTTGCTTTCAGGGACAAAGCTTACCAATATTGAGGGCTTCCCTCCAGCCTATCACTCTCACCCTGCACTTTCACAAAAATTTTTACATCTCTGGCTCCTGTGTGATACCAGGGCATCTGGATACACAACTATATGGACAATTGGTTGATATTAGCTTGTTCAGAGCAGCTTGCAGTTCAACATCAAGACTTAACGTCGAACATCATTCTTAACCATATGAAAGATTTGGGTTCAGACTGAACACCCAGAAAAATGTGTATTCTCCAGCACAGAGAATCACTTATCTGTGTGTTGTATGGGATTCAATAATTATGTGGGCACAAATGTCTAGAAAGTGACATGTATTTCTCAGTTACAGTTACCCATAACTGAAATGTGACCTTGTCTAGAGCATTTAACCCATCCATCGTGAGGAGTAAACACACCGCAAGTCGTGAACACACAGTAAGCAGTGGGCAGTGACTAGGGAGCAATCGGGGGCTAGGTGCTTTGCTCAAGGGCATGTCAGTAGCTACCTGCTGGTGCTGTAATTGAACCAGCAACCTACTGATTACAAGCTCCTTAACCAGCAGACCACAACTGCCCCACAGTAGATTCAACCATAACAGCAGTCTCCAGAGTAAAAGAAGTCACTCACTGTGAAACGGTTTCAACAACTTCTAGGGCTCATGGCAGCTGCGTCCAATCTTATCCTATTTGGCCTGCAAAATATGAGGCTGAGACAGAATTACAGTTCCTCCAAGGGATATTCCAAATTAAAAGACAGCTTTTCAGTTGTTAATCAGTTTTCTGAGGAGAGTTGGTAACCTTCAGCCTTATTCTGGGGCCCTTTCTTTGCATTCCATCTGACAAGCTTTTCGTCTTCTATTGGTCACCATAAGCGCTTCTTCTGTTCTCATGCCCTAGTCTATGCGATGATGTCACCCCTGCCTGTGACGTATTGTACCCGATTTAATGATTTGACACATTATTCAGTGGTTTTACATGCTGGAGGCGCTCCCAAAGTGTTTTGATGTAGTGTTTTATTTCCTTTTGGAATCCTGGGTTACATATGTAACCTAAGACATTTTTATGAAAACACAAATGAAAATCAACCTCAAAAATAGGGTTTGGCAAGTTGGAATTACTTGTGAACCATAATGCACCCGTTGTCTTAGGCACACAATTGTTCAGCTGCAGCCCCTGCCACTCTGTCTGAGGGAGTGGCTTGCCCACCCCAATTTGAAAAAGCGGCTTATCAGAATGATGCAGCTTAGCTATATGATTTAGTTCACCAGGAACCTGTCCAGTTCTGTTTCATCCTCTTCTCAGTAGGAGAAAGTGCAACAGTCTTGAGGCAAAGTTTTACCATACATACTCCATACCAGAGACAGGGGGTGGATTACAGGCAATACTTGATCCTAAATATGATTCTTCATGGACCCTTCAGAATGCTTGTGGAGGAGCATATTCCGACCTTTGTGCAGCACCTTGATTGGTTTATGGCCATAGACCTGAAGGATATATACTTTCATGTCTTGATTTTACATCAACAGGGTCTTGATGTAAAGACCTTCGGTCTGTCCCTGTAACCCCAGGATTTTGGTAAGGAAAGGACTTTTTGCTCTCTCCCGTTTGAGAGAGAGAGAGAGAGAGAGAGAGAGAAGGCATACACATTCTCAACTATTGTGACAACTTTCTCATATTGAGCCACTCTCAAAAACAATGTGTGTACATGGTGTGTGGGACATGGTTCTCACTCACTTAATTAATTTGGCTTTGTGTCAACTAGAAAAACAGCAAACTTTCTCTGATGCAGAGGTTCACTTTTCACTGGAATCAGTTTGAACTATCAATAGGACAACAAATTCAACAATCAATGTTAAATTGTCTTCTTGTCTTTTAAAGGCAAGATGGTGGTCCCATTAAAATATTTTTTAGAGGCTCCTGGGCCATTTGCCGTCCTTGACTGCCTCCAGGGTTGATGTCCAGGGGTGGGCATGTCGCCAGGGCACACTCAGATGTGCCATCACTCTTTCTGACCTCGGCAAACTGATTCTCATTTTTAATCCCATACGAGTAATTTTCCCAGTATAGTTTTGATATATTAAAAACTTGTGTCTTCCCCAAGACGGTTATATTTGTCATGGCTTATAATTTCCTTGTGGTAGTCTCCTGCTTGTGCACATAATTTCATGTGGTACTTCACTGAAATTCATCTATTTCCACATATAACCACATATAATACACTTTCAGTTCATAGAAGGGGATAATTTCAAAAGACATTGTGTTCCTCCTGCCACAATGCTGAACTGACTGTTGACAGGCAGACACTTAGATTGGCATGAAAATTATATTGCAAATTCCAATTTCTAATTTTTAATTGCCCTTTAATATAAAAAACAGTGATTTGTCCTCTACGGGTGAATCCTTAGTGCCATTACACTGACACAACATCTCCCTCTAAATGGGACATGGAGAAATTTTCCATTTTTAAACATTTTGGCTAAATTAAGATTTGAATGGTGATGAGAATTGGGGAAAAATGGTGAGCCGCTAACCTGTAAATCTGAAATCAAGCATGAATTTATGTTACCATAAATCATTGCAGATACACAGAGAAATGAGATCTTTGCTTTCCAAATGCAGAAGATTGCATTAAAGTTTTCCCTGTGCTAAGCCTATAAATGTATCTGATGAACTTTACCATAACTGATGAAGCTATGCACATGATTCATTTAGTCTTCATTTATATATGCTATTATTTATGCCATTGTAGCAAATGAGAGATGTGATGTTTATTTTTCCTGTATCTGATCCTTTAGCTGGTGATGGAGTACTGCGGGGCAGGCTCAGTGACAGACTTGTTGAAGAAGACAAAAGGAAACTGTCTGAAAGAAGACTGGATTGCTTACATCTGTCGGGAAGTGCTCAGAGTGAGTGATAAGACACCTGTTACACTGAAAAGAAGAAACAGGTTGGCTTTTATTCTGTTTGCAATATGCTCTTACAACTCTGTGACGTGTTGTCATAAAACCAAAAATGTAGCACCACCGGAAACCTTAAAGGGGACCTAGAGTCAAAATCAAAATTTTTCTAGTCTTGACGGAAAATGGCAGTATGCCCGCCTAAAAAAAACAAAGGAAAAGACATTTCAGATATTTTGAACCTCTCTCTATGTATATGAAGTATATAAATTTATGTTTTAAAAATAAGTGCCTGAAAACGGCTCAGAGTGGAAACCTGTGGAATCTTAGGTCAGTTTCCTCTCACTCACACCCTCCTCATGAAAATGAAATGTCACAGAAAACATAGTTTGTGTAGATCCGTCCCCAAACAGCCCCGCTAATGTTACTGCAGCATTGAAGTTGTGAAGTTTAAGACAAAATGGCGGCTCGCGTTCACAGGTGAGCTGCTCTCCCCGGCTGTACAAGCGGCGTTCAAACCTTTCATCGCCTCCCCGATGAAAGAAATGGCTGTGATGTCGTGATCCACGACATTTAGCCGCACATTATTACTTTGCTCCGCTCATTTTACATCGGACAGTTTTACAAACCTGCGGCGTCTCTCAGCGTCTGATGCTCCACAGCAAGATCAACAATCATTACAAGCTGTAAGTATTACATCGTTAGATTAGATTGGGTTTTAATAGTTAAAATGAGAACATATTCGTTTTGATATGTATACGGCTAGCATTGGTAATGTAAACAAACGTTAGCAGCAGACATAGATTTAGCGCCTTAGCACAGATAACAATATAAAACAAGAGAGTAACTTCTCAGATTTATTTCAGAGTGTTGATATGACCTGCTTTCTTCCCCAGGATACAAGGCTGTCGGACGGATCTTCAGGAAACCCAGTCTAGGGGAACAACACTTTTGGACCACAGCACCAAAACAGAGTTTCTTCAGTGTCCCACTTTTCTTCATGAAAATAGCATGTGATTGTAATCGAGTTACTGTAAAGAAGTTGTTCTGTATTATTTGTTTAATCCTTAATGATAATCTTCACGATGTGGCAGTACAGAAAACTTGCCACAGTTATCTCCTTTTTTTCGCTTTTTTCACTTTGGCACTATTTACAATATTAAATAAAAATAAAAAACTTTCTAAACCCGAACTACACCTGTGACATGAAGACATGAAGCTTTGGTTTTGGATGTGTTTGCAACGATCACAAACTCACTGTAGTTGGATGAGGACCGAAAGAGTAAAGCTTCCGTTGTCATGGTGGCCCTACGTACACCCCTCTACGGATTCGGGTCAGTCCTGGTTATTCCTGACACACACGCACACACAGGCATTCATTCATAGTTTTATGCGCATACATGCAAACAACACCCACATGACCATCGTCAAATTAGTAATGTGTTATTGATGTTAAATGTGTATGTTTAATGTACTGTATTCACGAGTGTTTATTTCCTTTTGATTTATGTGTATTGTGGACGTGGATCTTCAGGATCTATGGCGCAGTCTCTGGAGGACTGAACGCGCTTTTCGTCAGTTAGTTTGCATCTTTTCTTTATCTGGATTGAATTTTCAACTGGCACTTCAAACTAAAACGTTTGGACTTGGATCGTGTTTTGTATGGTTTATTTTTTTGTATGTGTGTGTGTATTGCGTAACGGATGTTTTTTTTCTTTTTTGCTATTCCAGTTTTTAAACCATGCTTGTATATGTAACAGGATCCAATCCTGTCTGGCGCCCGAACTTTATTATTATTTAGCTATTGGTTTTTCTTTAATGTGGATTAGTCTCATTACACACTGCTAGTCAATGGGTCACCTTGGGTCTACCTAGGCAACCAATCAGTGTGCAGCGCTCTGCATATCGTTATAAGGTTGTCAGAGCCCCTCCAGCGGCACAGAATTTGCGCAGAGCGCTCAGATTCACCCATTTAATAGCTCCGCCATAAAATCTGTTTTTAAAGAGGTTACAGACTAAACCAAAGTGCTATTCTACAGTGCTACATTGTGAGAAGCCGTTAGTATATACTTTTGTAATATTATAGGCAATTCTGAATATGTGTAAATGATTGTATTTCACATGATGATGTAATGTAAGCATGTTTGTGTCATTTACAAACAAAAACCCAGCATAAGTGTTCAACATGTGATGTCCACCTTTGCCTTCAACCAGAGAGAAAGCTCCAAACAGATCTCCCTCCTTCAGCAGCATTTTGGTATTATCAATGCAATACCTAGTGTTAATCAAAATGTTTGTGACTTTCTTGGCGAAGGGGGCTATAGAACAGGCCCCCCCCACATGAGAGATCTGGGCTTTTACAGCTGTTTTTGTATTGTTCTCAAGAGACATGGACTGTGTCTAATTTCAGATCTGTGTCATTTGAATTGGTTTCTGAAACACGGATTGAAGATATTAATGCTTGGACATGTTCAACACACAATACGTCTGGGGTGCCCAATATGTCAATCGCAATCTACTGTTCGATTGCAAAGCAAGTGTAGGTAGATTGAATGGCATTAACAAAGCAGACGTCAGCCCATCATCAGTCCTCTCTAAGTATGCGACAGTATTTGGTACTGCAATAAATCACTGTAATAATTATGCACAGTATTGTTATCGCAGACACTTCAAAATTACTTGAATAGCGCTCTGATGTCAACAATTCCCACATGGAGATTTACAGCATATATGCTGAGCAGATGCGTGCACACTCCAATGTATCAAATCAATCATGCCATTTATTCATTTATATTTAAATGTTTGAGGTACTTCTAATTTAAAATAAAGTTGCTTCTAGAAGGAAAACACTGAATTGTAAATTAATACCGTGATAATACTGTATATCCATAAATATAGGTTTTGTAGTAGGTAGATCATTTTGACTTGGTCATTTTATAAGTAGCTCGCGAGCCCAAAAAAATGTGGGCACCCCTACAATATGTTGTATTATTGCCAATAGTATTTGTGTAACAGGGAGACCTGGAAACACTGGCTGAATCCATGTGTCGATTTGATTAACAAATCCAAATCACAACGCAGAGACAAAACAAGAAAACAAGCAATGGTCAAAACACAAGGTCAGGCAAAAACAGGCAAACAGTCCAAACCAGGGTAATCCAAAAAGATGTGAAACAGGCAACAGGTAAAATCATCCACAGAATAATAAACAATAATATATGCTCGGTATGCAGACATAGGCTGGCAATACTTTGCAATGAAACATGGCAGTCACATGGTTTATATAGTCCAGGACAGGAAATGAGGCAACAGGAAACATAGGGAGCAAACAGTCAAAACTCTGGTAGGGCAGGCTGTGACATTACAATGCGCAAGATGTATATTAATAAATCGATATAGATACTACATTTATATTTGGTTTATAAATGAAGAGTTGATTGAAAGAAATGGAATCTGAAACACATTTGGACCATTTGAATAAATGGATGTTCATTAGAAATAACTTTAATTATGTGTAAACTACTCTCTCAGTGGGCTATGGGAGGGTTATGTATACAGACCTCCAACTGAAACAATGCCAGTTCTCCTGTGGCATGTTAAACCTGCAATTTGTAATTTTCCTGGATATAACCAGACAGATTGTAATAACTATTTGTTTTTACATTTTATTTATATTGATTTTAAACCGTTTTAAATTGTTTAGATTTTAAACTGTTTGATTTTGTCAAGCACTGAGAAATTTTACAAACAGATGGCAGCGCAATCAAATGTAACTAATTAGCATGTAAATGTAACTAATTATTAATTAACTATAACATCTTTTTCTTTTGTGAAAATGCAGAGCACAAATATAGAATTAGGTCTAGGTATTGGTATGTTAATAGGAAAATTCCATCATAGTTCCACTGATCTATCTCTGGTTGTCCCATGCCATTCTCTTCACCATCCGGCCTGACAACAGGACTGTAGAGAAATACACAAACATACAATTAAAACAACACATCTGTTATAATGGGACATTTTTCCAGTTCTGGTTTATCTAGTTAAAAGGTAAAAAGTCAAAAGTAGTCAGTAAAAATTGAGTATAAACAAAAGTGAAATTTAAAAATATAGGAAAATCTATGAACACAATAGTTAACACAACTAATTAACACAAAATCATTAATATTTTTGAAGAGTAGGTGGTACTGTCACTAATTGTTTTTGAGCCAGGTGACACATTAGCCAAAGAAAGTTGCATGATGTTTTTATCAATTACATTTTGTAAGCATTTTCCAAACTTTGCAGTAAACAATGGAGATAAACTATACAACGTTTTATGATATTAATACTGAATTTTACTACCAAATTTAAAATGGTCCCTAATCCTAACATCCAAAGTGGCTAACCATGCAACATTGAATATCATTTGATGTTGACTTGACTTGCTTCAAGGAATCTAAAGAGAATTTTTTTTAATGTTTGGTCCAAAATAAAAGTAATAAACAAACCTGTACATACACCCTCAGGTTATGCTTGTGATATTACCAAGTTTTGTGTTAATACACCAAAGGTATATATAAGACATTTGATAGAGACACATTTGACAATTTTGCTGTGGTACCAAATTGAACCATTTCTTAATCTTAACGTGTTACTGTTCTGTTTTATGGGTTGCAACAAACTTCCATGGTGGAAGAACAGTAATAAGATCACTAACAGATACAAGTGTGTTTGCCTCTTTGGCCGTGACTACTTATAGGGAAACTCACAAATGCCCCCAAACCTAATGCATAACCTAACCTGCATAAAATGTCTCTAATCTAAACACTAATCTACCAGCTCACAGAAAACAAATACTATGCAGTAATTAATGCATGCTTTGTAGAGAAATGAAAACAGGTTGGACCATTACAATTATCCGTACTCAAGACTTTTTTGCATTTTATTTGTCACATGCAAGTTAGTATACAAACAAGTAGTGTAAAACAAGTGTGTCTGAATGCTTAGTTGAACTGTGCTGAAATGTAAGAAGTACTTTAAAATACAAAATGTCTCGGGTTGCTTATGTAGCACTGTTTCCCTGAAGGGAACGAGACACTGCATCAAACACTATCGGAACACCTCCAGCGTCATAACGCTAAGGGAATGAGATGCCAACTCTGCAATAGTGAAGAGACTTCACTATGTGTTGAATGAGCCTAAGGCATAAGGACAGAGGAGCTAGGGGTGGAACATCCAGGCCTTAAATTCTGACAAAGATCAGGGAAGTGGACCATCTGGCAGCATTGCAGATGTCCTGAACTGGGACACCTGTAAAGAAAGGCCCTAGAGGCTGCCATACACCAGGTAGAATGAGCTTTGGTCACCAGAGGAGGGGGAAGTCCAGAAGCCTTGTAAGTGATGCAAATGGTATTGACAAACCAGTGACTAAGCGCCTGTTTAGATGACCCCTCAAATGGAGGCCAAAACAGACCAACAGTTGGTCCAACCTTTTCCACAGGGCAGCTCTGTGGACATAATTGTGCAGTGCTCACATGTCCTACGAGGGCTCCCGCATAGGCAGCAGTTCATAGGCAACTTGTGTACCAGGTGTATCCCCACCTATAATAAAATGCGAGCATGGAGCAGCACACACTCTAAAATGCTCAGATGAGCCTTTTGTCTTTCCCTTTGCCTTTGGCATACTATTTAAATACTTGCCCTGTTGCTAAAACAGAAAGACAAACAATGGGACAGACAATTTAACATAGTGCTTTGCTAAATTAATGAAGCTGACATGAGCAGCGCAGCGCACATGCTTTTAGGCTACCTGGTTGTGACGTCACCCCATCTGTGACGTATCGCACCCCATCAGATGGTTTTGACATGATTCAAAGTGCAAACAGCTGAAGGCGTTCCTGAGTTCCTGACAGGGGAACACAATTCGATGTAGAGGAGGGGCATGGGAGCCGTTAAATCAACAGAATATATTGTTTACAGATGGCATAGATGAATCATAAAATGCAGTGTGCAAAGTGGTATAGCTAACATGCTATTATTATGCCATTTGTCATTTACTGAAGTACTGAAGTGTCTACCTACTCACACAAATGCTTCCAGATGTATTTTCAGAACATTCGGGAGCAAATGCGACCAAAATGGTCATGATTTTGAGCCCTGATACTGGTAGACATTTAGGCAATCAGAAAGAATTATGGTTACACTTTATTTTGAAAGCCCACTTGTCACTAACTTTAAGTAACTTAGCAGCTACTATTATAAAGTGTTAGTAGACTGTTAACGGCTTAATGTTTGTTAACAATTTTTTGTATGAAAGTTACTTATAGTTAGCAGAAAAGCAACTATTGAAATAAATCACCAGAATGACTGTTTTCAATGTCTAGCTGCAAATGTATGATTCATTTATTCACTGGGCATTTCCTTATAATGCTGATACATTATGCTACCATATGTTATGTTATGTTTAAATATATCATAATGTTTTGTGTTTCTCAGGGCCTCCTACACTTGCACTCACATCATGTGATTCATCGAGACATTAAAGGGCAAAATGTGCTGCTTACAGAGAATGCTGAGATTAAACTTGGTAAGAAACACCAAACATTGTGTCGCCATCTCCAAGATTTATGTTCAAAACACATAAGTCAGTAATTGTACAAAAAACACTGTTCTTTGTGATTTTTTTTTGTAAGGTCAAGTTAAAGACAAAACTCACATTGCAACAATTAAAAGCCTGTTTGTACATTTATGTGATTGTTTAATTTTGATTGTGTCATGTATATTCAATACATTTCAGCTTTCTAATTTTTTTGTCAATGAATAAATTAACAAATTAATTAAATAACAATACTGTTAGACTACTGTTAGACAATTATAAAAAACACAAGTAAAATAAGCAATTTGTAACACTACAATAACAAACAAGCAGACAGTCAGCATTGTAACTTTAGATAAAGTTAACCAGGTGATAATTTACTTGCGCTTTGAGCAAAACAGCATTTAATGTTTGAATTTCGGGATAAAATATAATTTGGAAGCCGATACTATCTTCACAATGACTCAGAATATTAGAGCTTGTCACAGAGTCTTGTGAGAATAATATCAGTGACGCAGGAAACAGAGAGCGTGCCAATGCACTGCAGGCTCAGTGACAGTCAGAGATGTTTGTGGAGTTATATTCTAAAATAAATACAGACTGTTTGAACCACTGATTTTTTCGTGCCTGTTTATGCATATCACAATTTGATCTGAAATTAAGCACATTTGTAAATTTGTGCAAGAAATTTTAGCATTATTAAAGTTAAACTTGCAGGAATGGTTTTATTATGAGCAATCTCTGCAATTTTGCGTCGAAATTCAAGCCGTGCAATACAAAGAAATGTATCTAAATGCTATACTATGACTATGCAATTACTTAAGACATGTTTTAAAAACATAAGAGATATTCTTAAGGCATTATCAAGGATGGAAAAAGTCATACAGTGGAATATATCTGTCAGTCTTGTACACTGTGACAGAGGTCAGCGTTACATATGATGAAAATTATTTATACCCTTCATTAAACTCACAAAACTTACTTTGTAAAAGTTGCCTGGATTCTTCCCCTTGGCTGTGCTTCTCTGGTGCAGAATCTTTAAAATACAATTGCAATATAAGAGTGTCAAAATGCAAGTGTACATTTACCATATAGATACTGAGACTCCAAAACAGTACACTTACAAGCTAATTCTGTCAAATCTTGGTGCAGTACATAGTTGCTCCATTATCCTATAAGGAGAAAACATAAAATTGCAGTGAGATTATATAAATGAATGAATTGTGTACCTGTACATAAAAGCACAAGGTTAATGTGTTTGCACTTGTTTTGGAAAACCATGGAGTTGGCAAGAAACTGGAAACAAACGCAGGAGCTTGTAGTTTTCAGCTTGCTTGCCCACCGAGCTCAGTAGCTAAACTGCCTCCGATATCAAGTGCTTCCTTATACAGGGATACAAGGGGGGTTCAGGGCCGGGGCAGGAGCTCGTCTTTTCTTAAAACACACATTCGCGCACAAACACACTCACTCACACTGACACTGACCCATGAACGCAAGCAACAGAGAATTAATATGGGTTTTAAAGCTCGCAGAGAAAAAATGACAGCAACTTACAGCAAGTCTATCGATTGTCGTTAGATATCGCTATCCATTTAGCGCTTTTTTTTTTACTTCAAGTCTGGAAATAAGGAATGTTAACATTATAACTGCTGGCAATATCCCATCCTCAAACAACTGATGTTAGCACTAGCTTACACCAAATAAGCATAGATTCAAAAATGGTCTAGAACACAATAGCTGCATCTTGGAATAACAGATTTAACCAACTTTTTTCTAGTTTAGTTTCTTTACATTGATAACAGTGATCAGAAACTTACCACAGCAAATGTTATGGCTGTAATCAGAACAGAACCCACACAGCAGAGGTGACTGATCCTAAGGTTTCATTTGTACTGTGGTGCCACTGGAAGTAATCTTTTCCCAATTCACCTCCCACAAATGCCTGGTGAATGTAGTTAGATCCTTATCTCCAAATTTAAAACCAATCTGTATGATTGTAACTCTTACTGTCAAAAATGCTTACATTTTAGTATGTTAAATGTTCACTGCTGCTTCTAGTTTCTTTGTGGCAAAGAAGAACCTTGAGGTTCCACAGAATCTTGATTAAAAATGGGACTGTCACATTTTACAGTCTCCACTCTTTCTGTTAATATTGGACTTTACTTTCAAGTTCAAGTTCAATTTATTTATAGAGCGCTTTTCACAATGGTACATTGTCACAAAGCAGCTGTACAAACATAAGCAAAAAAGCAGTAGATGTTTAAAGTAAACTTGAAATGAAAACTTTAAAATAAACAGATTTAAAAAGAAAAAGAGAACACATCAATAAACATATAATAGTGCACGCTGAAAAAATAACATACGTAACAAACATATGTTAATAAGGTACAGATAGGGTACAGTTAAGGTACAGTTAA